>CCAG010005118.1:0-25543 GCA_001077435.1 Glossina morsitans morsitans
TTATATGCAAACAGGCACAAGGTTTTTACACTCTCCACCGCTAGCTTGAACGTATATTCCTTTTATTGAAACATTTGCAACACCACCAGAAGAGATAGCTTCATACCACCTATAAGCACACACACATATATATATATATATATATATATATATATATACGTTTCTGTTCCTATCCGTCTGTGGAATGCCAGTGCTAAACACTCCACAAATCCGCTAGTAAGATATCGGACTCAAACTTGGCAAAAGCATTCGAAAATAGGCTAAATCGGTCAAGGGCTATGTTTGCAATGCAGCATAAAGTGAGAACACGTTTCTTCTCAAAAGTACTAAATATCAGGTTTTTTGTTTACCATTCAGAAGCTCACCTATGCACATCCGCCATTGTAGAGCATAAAAATATCGTTCTTTTTTTAAATCGTTGTTTTTTTTTTTTTTTTTAAGTTTTATTTGAAGCTATAGATGATGGGTATACAAGATTCGGCCGTAGTCGAATATAATTTGCTTAGTTGTTTTGTTTTTTTAATTCATTCTGCCCTCAAATATTTGAACACAGTATGGCACCGTAACCATCGGTATGCTGTTAGGGTTTTTCGGTTGAGCCTGAAAAATATATGTATTTTATTTTATGACGCTTCAGTTCAAGTAGTTGAAAGTTAAGCCTAAAATCGACAATCTAGCGAACTTTTGGCTCTTTAGAACTTCCACGTCTACCGCCACCGCCTCCACAAGTATCATAACATCAACTTCCGCTTCAACTGCAAGTAAAATTTAGTTTCCTTTACAATGACTACGTTTTATATGTTACTTTCGGTCGTCTAGTTGGTCGACTGCGGTGGTGACGGTGATGGTGATGGCGATAGTTGTACTCGCAGTAGTATTAGTAGCAGTAGCAGGAGTAGTAATGGTAGTAGTATGTCGAATTTGGCATTTGGCCAACAAAATTTTCGAGCATAAAATACAAAATATCCTGCGATTAGTTGAACAGCTCATAGACTCAGTTAGCCACCGAATGCACAAACAATCTAAAGCAGAGCAGCAAGCAGGCAAGCTGTATAGCTGGCAAAGCAATTCACGATGCAAGCCTAATGTGAACGATCAAAAATATTATTCTGTAATACATTTCAAATAAAAGCAGTCAACTTTAATATTCAGGCAAACGTCTAACATATTTAACGGCTATTCCGATTAAAAGCGGATGAAAGGCGGAAATTTTTATCAGGTTTTGATTTTTCCCGTAATCGCACCACTATCGAGAGATATACGGACTTGTTAATGCCAACTTTGCCATTCTCATATTTGTAACACATACATACATACATAGCTAAAGATGAATTAGAAGAATATATATTTATTTTTTATGTTGTTGTTTATTATTATGAAGTTTTCTTGTTCCTAAGTCTTGGACGTTTACAGTCTTCAATCTTGGAATAGAAAGTTAACATTTTTCACGCACACATATACATATTTCAATATAAGTAAGAATATATTCAAAAAACATTTTTTTTTTTTTTTCCTTATTTTAGGAATTTGTCCGTTTCAAAAATTACTAATACACATAAAGCTCGTACCAAGGATAGCCCAAAGTCTTTAAATGCGTTTTGAAGCCTATTTATAGGCAACAGTAACCAGCAAATGTCTTGTTCAGTAAAGGTTATATTTTTCAAATGCACTGAAGCTGCAAGTAGTAAGCATTCCTTCGCTCGATACTTTCCCCTTTCGCTGGCAATTTCCCTTTTTTTTTTTAGTTGCGATTTTTTTTATTCTTTTTAGACAGAAATCCGTTTGAGTTTAATGATATTTTATACCAACCACTAAAGTAGGCATGTATATTGAATTTGACCATTTGTTTATTAGAAGTAAAAAAAAAAAAAACATTCATATTGGAGAAGGCATAAGGTTTAAGGCTTTCCTTCCACCTCGTAGAAAATTTATGCGATGCGTATATGCATACATATATTATACGTGTGTGGGTTAAAGAAAGAAAGGAAACAAGAAAAGCTGTTAAGTGCATCTTTCGACAGAGCTTTGAGAATTGTAATCGTGATTTCAGCAAACAGGTAGCAGGGTAGGTATGTCCAAATCATAAAAGCTTTCACATTACCCATGACTCCATGTTGTATCTGATCCATATTGTATTATCGGCCTCCGACGAGAATAACCCATCGTATTCGCATTAACGTGAATCTAGTGTACCTGTAGATGAAGTATCTGCTATGATCGAGAAGCAGGAAGACCGCGTTTTGTTGTTTTCTATTATGGTGATAGGGTTTTATGAATCCCTCTTCCATCGGGTCAAGCTATAAACAAAAAATATTAGTTGAGGTTAACGCGTCGTTTGCGTGAATCTATGGTTCAGTATTACGGGCAGATTATTTTCGATTTTTACATCAATGGAAACGTATTTTCTCACACTCAGTAAACCACTTCGAGACCATTGCTTTGACTCGATTGCAAAAGTAAACTCGAATCGAAAAACATTTTGGAAGTCATTCTAGAAATTTGCGTTAGTAAATGTTTCAAAAACTAGAGGCAACGTCATTATAGGTATATTGTACCCGAAATGGAAGCGATCATAAAAAATAGGAAAAAATAGTTAAATTCTTGTGTGATTTTTACTTGAAAGGCTTCATGATTATTGGATCAAAGTGCAGCATATGTGAAGAGGTTACAGTTTCCGGTTAAACAAAAGTTCATAAAGAAATTTTATTACGCCCTCGTTAACATTCAGGGCAAACTTGTTTATTGTAAAGTACTTGGAAACGGTATCCACACTGGAGTTTCCTGGAGATCGATGAAATTATCCAATACCCTTATTTTCATTCTTGGCGAGACTTTAAGAGCTACAAACTTAAAATCTCGTACTAATTAAGAAAAAATGTTTACTATGGAAGTTTTAGAGTTGCTTTAGAGTTACGCATGAATCGTCTTAGGCTAAAATTTTAGCTTCGAAAGATACATAGTCGTAACTTAATAAATGTTTCCTTTCCTCTTTGTTTTGACCGTATGCTGCTCGGGAATCGTTCAATCATCCTGCAGTGTATTTTACAAAATATGCGGCAATGCATTGTTGACAAGCAAGCGCCAGGACCACGCAAATGTTGTACGGCCTAAAACGCTACACCCACCCTGGTCTTGTTGTGATTGTTAGGTGATTAAAATTCCGCTTGATCCAAATAGGATTATTTTTGCTTTCCCTAATTTTCTCCTTTTCCTTTTTGTTACAATATTTCATGCGATTTGTAATTTATTGGAATTTTTAGTTGTAACTCATATGCTGGACGACATTGTTATTTATGTTTTTGTTGTACTCTAATAACAGGTTAAAATAAATAAAACTTTGTGATTTTGTGATTGTGTGTGTGCTCACACAAGCGTAAAGGTCTTGTATTACTCAAGTAGTCGAAATAAAACCGATATAAATATATAATCATTGTAAGCCAAAAAAAAAAAAAAATAAATAAATAAATAAATATTATACAACAAAACCTAATTCAATGGCGAGTTTATTAATTTTGAATTGAATTGAAATCATTAACTGCTTGCAAAATATGCATTTGAAATGGTGCCTAGGGGAGGAATTAGACGATTGAAAATTGAGAATTATATTTAACCCATTTATTACGTTTTGCTTATGGTCCAGTATGCGGCCTTTTTAAGAATAAAGCGAGAATTGTTTTAAAAATACTTTCACATGCCCATCGTAGTCAAGGTTGTTATTAAGTAAAATAAACAAGTAAAAAACCATTATAGTGGCTTACGTCCCACCACCGGATACTCTATACCGTCCCACAGTTATTCATATCGCGACTTTGCAAAATAAGACGTTACATAGGAAGTGGTCGAGACAGCGAGCCATCTTCAATAATGGTTGTCGTTCGCCTGGAAAACGCCTCTGAACTAAGTTTCATTAAAATATCTAAACAAAAGGAGCAAAACGGCTAAATAGCCGACAGCTTAGATCGATTCTTAAATTGTGTCTGAAATGGTCGGTACAAAAAAAGGTGGGTCTTTCTTAAACCCTTCTCGCTATTGCTTACATAAGTGGTGTAGTGTTGTAAAATTTGTTATGGCTTAAGTGAATAAGACGCACCCAAATGTAGTCTACACATATCCACTTGTTTGTGGCACTCGGAAATCTGCATTTAATATATTCAAAGTGTATATACGACAGGCAGGCAACTCAGTCGCGGCTTTTAGGCGAATTAAAAACTGAAATAACTAATGTTGTGCATCGAAAAAAATGCATTTCTTCTGCAAATATTTTTAGGAACCTATATAATCAAGGCGCCTGTTATAGAACGACCACTAGCACCACGAATGAAAACTCTGCGAACAAGAAACTGTCAATTGCAACTGAAAAAAGTTTAACTGTAAATCTTAATTATTCATCTTTGATTTGTCGATTCGTTAATGACTATTATTTATTTGCATTTACTTGTGTTAATCATTCCGGTTTTTAATTTATACATATGTATGTGCTCTGTACTGCTTATGGTACCGGATATGTTTGGTTTGTGGGAACATATGCAACAGGTGAAGGGAATGAAATTAGAAACATATTTGATCATTTTCTGAACCGATTAATCCAATAAAAGCCTATTTGTCCTTTTGTGCGTGCGATATCTCTCCACCGATTATGATTTTAAATTCACAAGGCTGGTGGAATGGTGGATGGTTTTTCCAAAGCATGCCCCATTGCTAGTTAAACCTCATTGTTTGAATCGTAGCAGCCGAGTAGGTAAGAACTACGACCAGCAAGTCAATGTTCACGGTTCAAAATCTCAAGAGCGGTAGAGTTTGATTTGCCCGCAGCTATAGTCAGTACTCAGTTCATAGAAACATAATACACTCAAACATCCGCTAGGCTGCGACCACCACTTCTCTATCTGTTTCTCTAGCCTCGCCACAGTGATTAGTCGCATTAAAAGAAGACAGAAACGGAATAATTTCGATTCGCTGGACACTATTGCTCTGGCTGAATATATCAGTTAAAGCCGGCATTGATTTTTAAACTGTTTCCACAAGTCTAGAAAGAAACAAATCCAAGTGAAAGAGTGTATACATGACACTTGGTAAGGTTTCCCTTTACAGACTACCTTTACTACGTTATGACGCAGCGTTCAGTTTCTAAAACTTAGTTTTTTATCCAAAAACCCCATAAAGTATTAGCGGATTCGATCCAGTCACATACGTTCGTTTTCGTAGAGAACCTAATGAGGAAAACATATATAAAACACAGGTTTTCCAATTTTTTCTTTCATTCTTAATCAGATTAGTTTAAAATACTAGGAAAATTCGTAGGCGCGACGGAAATAGTGAAATGTCTTCTAATTTTATCTTCTCCTTTTGTTTTATTGAAAACACCCGATCAAGATACCATTTCGACGGTATCCAAATAAATCAATTGTAGCTCATTAAAAATAATGAACTCGTTTCCCTTTTTACGTCTTATCATTTAAAAAAAATTTTTTCTCTTTTTTTTTTAAAACTTTGCATTATTAAATGATAAAATTTTGTACAATATATGTGCTCGCAAATAAGAAGGAATTCTTTCCTTTCCACGCAGTCACTTGCGCTCACATGAGTTTTACATGAGCAGACAGACGCATGTATGCATTTGTATGCACTTAGTTGCCAAATAATGTGATATCGTGCAAATTTCACACTCATACATGTAACAATTTTTTTGTTGTTGTTCATTCAAACAACAAAATACACATTTGTGTGTATGTGCAGTTAAACATTCATAAATAACAGTAGGCAGCATGCAATTGCGGCCTATGAAAACATGATATGCGGCTTGCCAAATGAGATAAGAAACAAGACAATAACAACACAAATTCCGGTTAGTACACTTTTTCTCGGGCTTCTTTAAAAACACGCCTTTCGGTCACCCGCCACCTTCCCTTACGCATTCTGGAGGATATATTGCCTAGCAATAACAACATCAGAGGAAATGAATGTGACAGCAAGTGAAGTTGCTCATGCAGCTGCCGTCGTTTGTATAAATATTAGGAATCTTTCTCTATGTGCCCATCTATCCATGTGTGTATGTTTGCACATAGCTACTGGCATATATCCAAAAGTAACTCAAAAGAATAAGCAACAATTTTCGCAGCTTTCTTTGCCACAATAACTAAAAGTGAAAAAAAAAAACGAAAAGAAAGAAAAAAAAAAAGGAAACTGGACAAAAAAATATCGCAAAAAACGATAAACGTCAGGAAAACACTTGTGTGCCATACACAGTTGCTTATTCATATTAACTTGTCGACATGCCTGAAAGGACATGCAAACTTGAACGAAGCCATGTACATACATGCATAGAACGGCAATGTGTTGTAAATGTTTTGAAAATTTGGCAACAATTTGCTGTGCATTACAGATACAAAAAGCGGTAGTCGAACGCTTAAAAGAGTATTAAAGCCTAAAGAAAAACTATAGCGTTCGGTTTAATAAACACTGACATGAAACAGTTTTATATCATCAACCTTGTTGTTTGTCTAATAAGAGTACATGCTCATGTATACACAAATATATAAACAACCCGTATACGAAACGCTGTGCAAAACTAACTATTTCATTACATACTCATTTGGACAGTGAACAAATTGAATTCTCATGTGTGTGTGTGTGTGTGTGTGTGTGTGTGTGTTTGTGTACGACAACAAGTCTTCCGAAAATTTTATAAGTTTGCCTGCAAATGCATGTTTTGTACAAAATTTAATAATTATTTTGAGGCTTTTTGTTCAGCGTATTAGTACGCTCTCTAGAAGCCTAAAAACTATTTAGAAAAAAAAAAATAAAAATAAAGAAAAACTTTACCAGCGCACTAACCTACCTTTTACTAACGCCACGACTGCTATGGTCGTAATGTGTGGAAGGATATTAAATGTTAGCGTCAATTAGTTAAATGTGTAAAAAATGAATTTCGCGAGCAGCGACGACTAGCTAGGAATTCTCTTTAATGTATTATATAAACACTACATGCAATATGTATATATATGTGTGTGTGTTTAAATTAATAATAATTAAACTAATGCTCGTATTTGGTTATACGGAAAAATGAAAGAGAACCAGAACAAACCGAAATAGGTTTGGTTGCTTGCACTCTGGTTTAGAAACGAAAGAAAAAAAGAATTATGACCGAATTAACAACGAAACAATTCACGATTCTGTAAACTGTAAAGTAAAGAAGCGAAGCATCTGTTTTTATTACAAGCTCATACAATAATAAAACATAGGCAATAAAAAAGTGAATATAATATCCGCAGATAAATTCAATTATTAATTTGTAAAATTTTGCATGATTACGTCATAATTGATCATGCGTTACTTAGGTATCATTATAAGGCTAGTTACATATCGATCAGATATCCTTTGTGAACGTTAAGATGCCGGCCTTACGCACAGTGCGTTATGACAATTTTCTAAAAATTGTGTGAATTGCTTTTCAACGGAGATTGTTTTGCAAGAAGGGTCGATTAGAGAGTCGATTAGACAATTGTTTGACTAACATAGTTCAATTTAAGCGCAGTTCTATAGCGATATTCTGGTAGATGTGCATTGCAGTTCTTTTGCGGTTCGCTTATGGGTAAACTAATAGAGGCTGACAGCGATAATCTCAAACGAAATATTAAGAAAATGTTAATTGAAATTCACGATTTGAATATCAAGCGGAAAAGGTACACACTTTTGAAGGGCTTCCATTTATCTCAGAGGATGGTAGTTGGGTATGTTTATCCGACAACAAGAAGAAAGAAAAAAAGAACATAAAGAGAACAATTGAAGAACATATTTTCGTCCGTTACATATCGAGTTCCATTTATTAGTCGTCTACACTAATCTGTCATACCGTTGCGTGCCTAGCTTCACCCTGCCCACCCTAAAATATATTCGGCGAAAAGACTACATATTGAAGCGTAATACGGCCTTTACTGAAACACGCCTCTATACCATGGTCGATTTCTCATCTTCTTATCGTTGTCATGTTGAACGAAAATTGATCATTATGTATATCTTTACCTTCAGTAGAGCAACATATGGTTATTCGTGGTGTTTCATTCCTTGACACAATGATATCATTTCATTCGGTTTCATTCATCCCTCCTTGATGAGTCTGTTTTTTTTTTTTTAAAACATCGCTAATGCAGATTAAAATTTCATCTACTTAACCCATCAAGATCCGTTCGTGAAAATCTCAATGTTCATGTTCCTAATCTAATTTTAAATCTTCATCGCTTCCCTTATGTATCATTAAATGCACACATTCCTTTTCAATACGTTTACCTAAGATTCCTCAGATCGTATTTAAACTAAAACTCCTAATTTTATAATATCGTGTCACGATCTGCAAGGCATTAGATAATGTTGCTATCATTAGTTGCCGAACTTTTGCCTGAACTATGAATTT
This sequence comes from Glossina morsitans morsitans, assembly GCA_001077435.1. NCBI lineage: Eukaryota > Metazoa > Arthropoda > Insecta > Diptera > Glossinidae > Glossina > Glossina morsitans. The sequence continues at coordinate 8,411 of CCAG010005118.1, forward strand.
AAAGTTATGACGATTTCACCTTAGACTGAAATCTTTCCTTATATCCTTTTGTAGCTTGCTATGTACATGATAACGGCATTCAATGAAAGGAGTCAATGTGGACCAACTAAAGTGATTGTATAGCGAGAAATCATATGATAAATCCAAGACTATTGCCATGATTCTAAAAATCATCCTTCCATACGAACATAATTTCCTGGACTGTGGGAAGTTGATTGCGTAAATTAAACGTAGCAGCATCCACGTTTACGCAGAGAGATAGGATTAATGCATTTTGAAGCACATCAACTCCACATTAATCTTAACGTTGAGAGTAACTCTTAAAAAATTTAATAAAATTAAACAAATAACTGTTACATGCATTAAGCGGAGTAATGGAGATGAGCTTTGGTCGGTGGCCAATCACGATCAATTGCATAAGTTTCCTTATTGATTATTTTGTTATGTCTCACAAGTCCTTTATGATCCGTATAAACCCGTTGCCCCTGACTCCTCTGTGCATGTCGAATTATTTATTGCTCAGACATCGTTACTTTATACTTTAATTTTTTTTTTGCTTACTTATATCTAAATCCTTTAAGTATTTGAGAAGCTAACCATAGACTTACTCATATGCTTTCCTCAAATTCTTATGGCTTTTATATTAAAAACTAAACTGGTTTTATTATTACAATTAATTCTTGGGAATATAATAAAAGGTGAGTCTATCTCAAGTCCTTAAAGATATTGAATGCATCCGCAATAACTTAGCAAATTCCTATACTATATGTAAAGTAAGGTATAAAATAGTCCAACTCCGAATAGCTCCAACCATTTTTCATTCCTTTCTCGCTCGAAATTTTTGCATGCACGATGACTATTTTCGATAAATTCAGTTAAAGTTTATTTATTAACGAAAATTGCACTTCTTGACTCACCATACTCGCCAATCGCATAAAAATCATCAATATCGCGAAAATCCTTTACGTGTTTTCCATAGGAATTCATCGGTTCTTTTAGATTTAGCCTTGCGAACGGTTACACTGTTCGCCGCAGGATCCCTTATGTTATGTAACTGTGGACCTAATGTTGTCATTTTTGAACATTTTTCGAAAATATTTTCATTTGATTGCTTAACTGTGTGCATAATATATGCTTAATAACATCCCCGAGTATTATTATTCCGTTAACTTTTTCTCCGCGCAAAAAAATCTGTGGAGAAAGTGTTTTTACACTGTTATAACACACTGCCCCATTTAATTATACGTTCATGCAGTGTTTTATGATGCAATTTTTTCATCCTTCAAAAGGAAAAATCCTTAACAGGACAGAAATCATTTAATTTCTTTGAAGTTCATTCTTCTAATAAACTTTGTACTTACATTATGTGTGTCTGTGTATGTGCGTCTGTTTGAAAAAAAAAAAAAAAAAAAAAATATATATATATATATACATATATATATATATATATATATATATGTGTGTGTAGCGTGTTAATTGTATATACTTTTATGCATTTATTTGCTTTATAAAAATTGAACATATTTTAATTTGAGTGTCAGGTTGATTTTTGTGTTGTTAATGAAAAAGTTTGATTTTTAATTATTCTCAAATAAATTTCCATAAAATCGCCATAATGGGACACATCCAACTCTTGAATGAATACCTTACACCATTTCATTTAATACAGTTATTCGTATAATGACTTGGCAAAATAATGAGGAAAAGGGCTCGAAAAAGTGTTTCGTTGGAAATCATTTTCAATACCATTCGTCCACGAGCCAAAGACCATATCGATGTATCAAATTTGATCAAAATATCTTAAAAATGACGGCCTGCAGTTTGCACATAGGATAAACAAGATAGACATACGGATAAACATACCTAGATCGATTCAGCGATTCACATCGATCAGTATAATAACAAGTAGGTCTATATAGGCTTGTACCTCAAGGGTGTAGGGTATTAAAACGTAATCTAAAATGAATAAAAGGACTACATGAGAACTGTAATGCAATTCTTGTTGAAATTTTTGTAAATTATTGCTTATTATTTTAATTTCAATGCAACATTTGAACAACATAAAGGTAGACGATCACAACGCAGTAGTTGTTTTATTTTTGTGTTGCTATTATGCATCATTTAATTCGTACATTCTAGATATGCTATTAAAATCTAAATATATGTGTGCGTGAATTATAATACAGCAGATTCATATTCATAACTTAAGAGGTGTACGCCCACTTACTACTTCCTCAGATTTCAATAAGAACTTTTCCACATACCGACGAGCATTTTTATTCAACGTAAAGAAAAACAATAATTATCACAATGTACTAAAGTTTTCTATCACTTATGCGAAAATTTGTTATGTGAAATATGTAACCTTCATTATCGCTTATATTTTCAATATGAAATGAGAAAAGAAATGAAAAGCAAAAAAAAGAAAGAAAGAAAATATATAAAGCATTGTTATGCAAAACACGGCCTACACCTCCCACAAAATGAAAAATAAGAAAATCAGTTTACAATAAAAGCAAAATATTGAATAGAAAATTCAACAATTGAAATGCCTCCAGTAGATAGTGTAAATCCATTATGAACGCACGCTTGCACTTACAAAACCTTTTATAAATATGAATACAATAGAAATTACAATACGAAAAATATAAGCACAGACAATGTATACATACGCACATATTCAAGAAAATAAAGTTACGATTACTACATATATATATATATATATATATATATATAAATATTACTATATATATGTTGTATATAATATAATATTGCTCCAGAAAAACTTATTGAATAGGATAGTAGTTCAGAAAAAGAAGAAGAATAGGGTTGAGAGATTGAAGATGAGACAGATGCGTAAATTTTCTGCCAGAATCTACCATACATTCTCACATTTATCTTCAAATATATTATGTCTTCGTATGCAGAACAGAAGCCAAAGGCTAAACTTAGCATTCTGGAAAACAAAGATAAAACTTAAGTACATTTTTTGCTATTGTTTAAATGAACTGAAAGTAAAGGCTTTGTTTGCAAATTTTAGTACCTATCACATCATTTACATTTAGAGTTCACCACATGCTCATACATAACGATGCGCCTGTAGAATTGATAAACAGCATTAAGTAAAATTCTTCCCATCCTGAGAGTTTATTCGATACTGTTTGGTCGCGGTGTAAGCTGAGATACCCTTCCACGATGAACATAGTCGCAATATCTTGATTCTCGCACATCTTCCGAACGTGGGCGGTAATACCCATCAAGTAAAGAACGGAGTCTGGTTCAGGACTGCCAGTCCCCTTGCTAGTCAACTGTGTTTCCACCACCCCTCAACGTACAACTCTAGAGTATGCATCCTATAAGAAGGACAAGTTCATGGTATCCTTCACATAAAGAAAAGGGGAAGGGGAAGGGGAATGGCGGCCCGACAGCGCTTTTCAGATCCGATACTTTTAGTTCCTTTCCGCCTAAATGATTTCATAAGAGAAACCTACTTAACATTCAGGCCTCTGCATAAATATCAGTTTGCCTAGAAGGGGCCAAATTTGCTACAATGATAACCCATTAGCTGACGAGTATCGTACAGCGTGCAATGAAGACCAAGCAAGCAGAATTTTTCGCTTTCATTAATATGCAGGCAGTTTTTAGTGAGCCTATCCGTGGTAAATAAAAACATTCTACAGGTGACCAGGCTGCTGTTAAGGTGAAGTGATCTCCCTCGTAGTTTGCACCATGGTCAAAAATGACCTGCTAGCGAAACTAAATGATCTGGAATTGAAAGCACTAGGTTGCGTGGACTATGTAGCAATCTCACTCTCTCTGGTGAGCTGGGATAAACAAGTTTTAACTAAATATATTTAATCAGCTTTTAGTTCCACGAAAATGGTTCAAGTATTAATCCGCAAAAAGTGGTATTGTTTCCATTTTTGCACAACGGGGAAACTATCATTCAACAATGTCACGCTCAACTAGGTGACATGTAAAGTACTTGAGCGTTCAATTTGACAAAGCCCTAACTTGGAAACTTGATAATAAAAACCTGAACGAAAAATGGCTAGAGCGCCTTTTGCTTGTCAAAGTCCTTTGTTCAGTCTTTTTGTTAAAAGTCCTTTTGAACAAACCGGGAATATAGGATTTAAAATTATATTCTGTTCTTATACCATGACAATCCTTCTTACGCTAGCCAATATAAACTTAACCTCGTGGCCTAGGATTAAGTCAAAAGCGGCAGCGGTAGGGCTAGGTAGAATTCAGCATCTAGTATACATTGGGATGACTGTGGCTACGAGATGCTGTCCTTGCATGCTTTAAAAGCACTGCTGAGAATTTGACCGCTTTCTATAGTTACACAGAGAGGAGACTGCCTGAATTCGGTTAGATTATATGGACAAACAAACAAACGAAGGCGCAGCAATTCCAAATAAGTGCATCCGCAAGTACTGAAGCCGTTCATAGACGCAGCTTGCCGCTTACTAAAATAAGCGCTACCACTTTTTTTCACAGTAACCATATCGGTGAGATGTGGTTAGGGTTGTGTTGGAACCTAAAACACTAATGTAAAAATTGTACGACGGCGGTTCAAAACTGGAAAATGCTGAAACTGGGGCCGCAACATACGTCAAGAGTTTTCAAGGGGCAATACCCATGAGATACACTATTCCTATACTTGAAGCAGTTGCCGATTACTGCAGGTGCATCCAAATATTTAAGGAGGCAGTTCAGGAGGAAGCATATCGGCTTTCACTCTATCAGTTAAGCCGCGCTAAAGATGGAGACATAATAACATTCGAAATTTTATCCGGGTGCCCTGAAACTCTGAATGAGCAGGAAAGTTATAAAGAAATGAATTTGCTATAAGTGATTGAGTATCGCGTAATAAAAAACTTGACTACTTTGGAAGCAGGCGAGTGCAAAGGAACATGAAACGCGCAGAATCTTTCAGTGACGTGAAAAGAAGTCATATCGAAAGGATGATAACGTAATGGGCACAGAAAAACTCGATTAGCCGTTGGAATTAGTGGCTTTTACTCGCGACACAGTCCTCTCAGGTAATACTGGGAAAATGTAAAGAGAGAAACAGAAAGATAGAGATAGACAGAGAGAGTTGAGCAAATTGTTTCAAATTAAGCAACCGCGCGACACACAAAACACGAAGTCTGCTACTAATATCTATATATTTAGCAACCAGCACGTACATACATAACGACCTAAAGCCTTTAGCGCACAAAAAATAAATACCAAATAAATACCTTAATCCTAACTTACGTAATTTGAATCGCTTTTTATTTTTATAATACTATAAGTATACTCTGAATGAACTAAGAATTTCGAGTTTTTATACATTAAGACCGTGAATCCTGCAGTTTAATAAGCGGTGTCCGCGTTCGCTACAGTCATCGCCCGTGGGAAATCCGTATTCATTACCTCAATAATCAACAGCATTCGTTGTTGGATCAAGCAACAACTTCATTAAAATATCTCAAAAATTGTATTCTGTGGGTTGAATCCAAGTAAACAAGACGGACAGATGGACAAATTAGTGGACGGGCTTAGGATCACTTTCTGAATCGATTCGATACGTGGGCCTTTCTCAAATCCTGCTATGTATAGTTCCGCGCAAAGTTTATATACCCTTGCAATAAAAGAAAGAAGTGCATGTTTAGTATTACACTCAAATGGCAACCCGCCTACAGCATATAACATTTTCAAATGTATTTAAAGGCTCTTTAACTACTTTGCTGGTGTCCGTCCGTGGCAAATGGCTTAAAAATAGGAGCCAGTTTCAATTTAGCGGAATTACATTCCTGTTGCAGTTTGCAAGATCACACGACGCATCATTTAAAAGTTCTTTTCACTCGTGCTTATTTAGGGGAGGGTTCGAAAAAATCATACCACTTAAATGTACGGTTGAGTGTTTCGAGTATATGAAGAAAAGAAAAGATTTGTAAAGAGTCTTTTTTTTCCAAATTGACACTTTGTTCATTACTCTTAGTAATATTTTGGATGAAAGATGAAGCGTTAAAAATTCCCAATAGCTATTTTCATGAATATTTCGTTGGAGTTAGCAAACGAATTTTTTTCTTTGCAAGAATGCATTCTTTTTTTATTTCCCTTTTAAAAATGTGTCCTTCTCAAAAGTTGCCTAAAAATGCAAAATGTTGATCATGTTCATATAAAAAACGTTAGTCTAGACGGACGATAACAGCAATCGACTCGATTAGGCTTAATCGAATTAGAAAAACTAGATTTTAAGAGAAATCGTTTGTCGACAATCGAATCGTCCGTCAAAGCAATCGTTTGCTGTAGGGAAGCAAACGTAATGTGATAAGATTTTTGCTTTTTTTTCCTTTCTTCTTTGCTATGCAACCATAAATTCCCCTTCGTTGACTTTTAATTTCCGGACTTTTATGTTTTTCTAAGAAGTTTGCCTTGCAGATTATTATAACAAGTACAGATATAGTGAAGACTGAGGGAAATAATAACAATAATCAATAATTTCTTTTGGGTAGATATGTAGATATGTAACTAAAATACTAAAAATATACGGGTAAATATAGAAAAATCAATAATTGAAGTGTTTGTATTACCAGAGACAACTAAATGACAAGATGGTTCAACATTTTGCTCAGAATTCAAACTAGGAAACTATTATGGACTTTTTGCTTTTCCGTTATCAGTAACAACAGTAACTCTTCTAATTAACAGCCATTTGGTCGCTTGCTCTTTCGTTTTTATTACCTGTGTGGGTAAAGATTCCGTGAATGGTTTCTGCCTATGACGTCACATTCTCTTGAACGTTTGCAAAGCACAAGCACATACAATGCTGTGTTCTCAAATGAATATGCGCTATGGCTTACATAGAGGTATGTACGTACGAAAAAAAAAAAACTAATTATTGAATAGGTAGGTAGGTAGTTATGATTTATATTCCTTTCATCGTTTATTTGGCAAGAAATTTTAAATATTGTGTTCAACAATTGGTTTAACAAATTTTAGTGAAAATGTGCTACGAAAAGATAGAAAGAAATGTCAGGATATTCTGGACTATTGTCGAATATATTGAAACATTCTAGAGTATATACTAAAATTAATAAATTCATATATGATAATTGTTTTTAAAAATAAAAAATTTCTCCATATTTTTATTGATATGGAAGTTTTCAGTGAAATTTGTTGAAGCATTTGGTGAACATAAAATATAGAATTTTACTATGTGAAATAAACAATGAAAAGAAAACATATTATGTATAATATTCATCATGCATCGTTCATCACTCATGTATGCTGTTTGTTGCTTTTCGAACATATACACACACATGTAAACCATAGCGCATATTCAGTTGAAAAAACAAAGTTTTATTTGTTTTTGCTTTGCAAACGTTCGAGAGAATGAGACAACATATCAAGAAACTATTCAAGGAATCTTTGCCCATACAAGTAATGAGAATGAACGAGAAAGCGATCAAATGACCGCTAATTAACAGCCCTACCATTGCTATTGATAACAGCAAAGTAAAAAGTCCGTGATAATCTGCTAGTTCTAAATTCTGAACAAAATGTTGGAGCATCTTGTCATTTAGCTGTGTCTGCTATTACTTGTGTTATTTAATGCATATAATTCTTTAAGCAAGTGCACACACAAGTATCCACAATTTCGCTTACGCCTATATGGACATAATGCTATCACATACACTCACGCATGCATGTTCTCTTGTACATAGTGTGACCTCTACACAGCCTCCGCACAAACCCCTCATTCATTGCACTTTGCTGCGAGTTTGATGCACATTAGCAATTGTGTTCATCATAATTCATTTTATTCTTTTCTGTTGATGTAGAGTTTGCTACAAATTTACATATCTTTGCTCCAATCTTTTGGTGGAAATGTTGCTGATAAATAACTGAGCCGAAAATGCCTATCATATCATATCATATGTAAGCGACGTTTTTTACTCTTAAACATACATATAGAGCTTTTACAATACATTTTACTAAGCATCTGTCTGCAGCAAATATCCAAATCGTCGAACCATTTTTGCTTTTCCATATCAGCATAACATGTAATAAAACAGTGTCTGAGACTTTTGCTTCTGCATCTACCAATTACGTGTGCTTTAATCAATTTGGTCGTCTTGTTTTGTGCGCGCGAAAGTTACTATTACAACTTTTTAACAGACTTTAAAATGAAAGCTTCTTTTTTAATCGTTTCAATTAAATATTTTCCCAAGAAAAAGCAATACAAGAGTTTTCGCTTAGTAAACAATAAAACACAGACGAAACAAAGCTTAAATACCAGTTATCTTCGTTAAGTAATTTGTTGAGCATTCCTTTCAGGCCACATATGCAGAACGGTTCCTTAGCTTTTGAAATTCGCTTCTTATGGGAACCTCTTGACAAAGTTATTTTTCTAAAAGCTTCATTTAGAACGTAAAACGCTTTGCTAGAAGCTTTGCTGAATTTAATATTTTCATATTGTTTAAAACAAAGTAAAAAGCAAAAAAAAGAACGCTCGGCCTGAACGAACTCCAGAAATGCCATACCAGCTATCACATCCTTTTTTAGTCTTCACTATTAGTCTCGGCTATAAACTTAAGATGTATATAAAGCTTTTGCTTGAGCATAAGCTTGCTGAATGACAAAATAACTTCATCTATAACTGACTGCTTTGGCATAAGCTTTTTTCAGATAGTTGGTTGTCGGGACTTACACCTCGTTGAAGGGAGAAAAAAAAGGAAAGCGTTTTTCTGGGTAGAAGGAAAGATAGTAAAAGAAATATCAAAAGTAACGGCACCGATGAGGTTTTTGCGAAGCGCAGTGTTTGAATGCTTGCACTCCAAGCCTGTTTGGTGACTTAGGGAAGCTGGAAGTTATTCGGTGAGGTGTTAGACTTTAACTTTGCAGCAGGACTTTATATGACGGAGACTTGTTTTTTGCGCAATGAAGACCGAATATAAAAGAAAGAGTCCCAACCGTAAGTTGTATAGATCCAAGCTAGCATTGAATCCATAAATCAATCCGAACATGCAGAAGCTTGTCAACCGATAGTAATGAACATAGTTACTCCCCTCCGCCATTGATACTGAGCACAATCATCGACCGATCACTAAGCTTACGCGGGTGCCAAATAAAGGTAATCCCGGTCTTGCTATCTTTTTGTGCTTTTTTGGTATTCCGGCATTTAAGCATAAAAGCCAAGACTTTAAAGACATAAAATATAGTTTGTAAGTTAACGACCCTAGATTAGGGTAGAATTAATATTTGAAACGTTGTGTCAGAGCACGAAATTTGATGCAAAGTGTCAGGAACAATGTGTGACAAACACGAGCACAAATTTTATTTCAATTGAACGGTAATAATGCCAGAACAGTGTTGTTTAAGTTCAATTTGTGAACAACACGGAGATTTAACGGTTAAAAGTTAATTTATATTTAGACAACATAGGGAAGACACGAGATTAGAGGGGACTCGCTTTGACGCTATATAACGAGTCCAATATTGATATATTGTTAGATAGATATTTACAAAGCAATTTAAATGAGTTGAAAAAGCTCATAATAAGAAAAGCTTTTGACAAAACGGTTAGAAACATTAAAATTTATTTCTTGTGCCATTCATTGGTATGACTAAGAAGGACACATCGAGTTTGACTTCTGATTGATATAGATTGTCAAGCATTTTAGATTAACTAGAGTTCATTACGGTGTAAACTAATTATTGCCTGTCTCGCAAAGTTTTTAACCTTAACAATATTAAAAAAAGAAAGCACCACTGAAGCTTTTATAACACTTCTTCGATATGAGAATATAAAAATCGGTTTTGAAAATCGGTTCACAGTTTCTATTCATTTTGAACTTTATGAAATGTTTAAGTTTAAGGCTTTTCTTTATTAATACCCCGAGCGTCTCTATATATAACAAAGAAGAAGAAGAAGAATGTATATAGCCAAGACAGTGGAATATACATAGGTATATATATCTTTGACATCAAGCAAGAATTTTATATAAATATGTATAAACTCGTATTAAAGGCCTTTGCATCATATCATTTTTGTCACACACACACACACACACACTCTCAATTGTTTGAAATTTTGAGCTTGAAACTTTGGAAAGCCTTGAACGTGCTTTTCGAAGCTTTCAAAGTCGTGTCTATGAAGAGGAACTGAAATTATGAATTTGTACTTTTACTTGGTTATCAAAGACAATATGAATATATAGGCGATGACAGATAGATGTCTCACTAAATGCTCTTATTCGCCGTCTGCTTATAACATTTAATATCAATCAGTGTGTAAAGCGGTTAGTGCAGTGAATCACGCCAAGTGCAAAGTGGGTGAAAATTGCATAAACCAAGTCGTGCTTGTGGAAACGTATTGCGGATGTAATACGAAAAGTGAAAATTATTGCGCCCTATAGCGCAGAAATGGCTTTTTGCATAAAACAAGTCATGCTTTAGCTCGTATTACTTAGAACCCTTTCTTTTCATCCCTACGCATAACTTTTTTGTACCGTAAAGGTGCGGATGTATTGCGAATGTAATACGAAAAGTACTGCGCCCTATAGCTCAGAAACGGCTTTTTTTAGGCGAAAGAATTGAAGACGTGGGTCGCTATGCGATGTGTAATTAAGAACTTATATTCACCTTGGATCGATTATTTACTTTCATACGAGATATTTTGTAACACATCCTATACACCAGACTTTGAGCAGTTTTCGATCCAAGAAAGGTACAAGAAAATTTTCATTTAAGACCTCTTTGTAAGCCCATACACTTGTTTAAGCGATGCTTCCGTCCTTTTAACCCAACGTCCAAATAACATTTGGAATCTTTCTTTGCAAAATAATTAACAAAAAATGTAATGACATCTTGATTTGGTGAAAGTCTTTGCCTCCGAAGCCTAGCTTTTGGCTCAGGGAGCAAATAAAAATCGCTTGAGGAAAGTAAGGAGGGTGGTCAAGCAATTCTAAACGTATTTTGTGAGCTTTCATCATAGCAACCCCTGAGATATGCATTGCCATGGAAAAACGAAACATTCTGTTTCCCTCAAATGTGGCCGGTTTGTCATAATTCCTGCATTCACTTTGTAAAGCAATGGTGCGTACTATGCTCCTGTAATGGTTTTCTTTCTTTGAAGATAATTTTACGGTGAGAAAAGAGATGCTATCGCTTTGTCAATCGAAGAAGCAATTTCCCCTTCTTTGCAGGAAATTCTTCTGTCGAGATCTATTGTTGTAAATACGTTTTTGCCGAGTTTCGCCTGCAGGAGTTAATCGGAGCCAAAACTCTGATTTATTACGCCTAAGCAACAGACAATGGACAGGCGGAAATTTGCTTTCGAATGGGGTTTTGGTTCAGCGTGAGCAAACGTGCTATCAAGCGTGCGTCAATTGGGGCAATTTGTCCATTCCATTAATGGCTCGCAACTTTTAGCCGTCCGAGCATTCATCGCCATCCAAATTGGCGCAGCCACGCTTCAATTGAACTACTTTGTAGACAGCCTACATACTGCGTCACAATATTGGAAACATGCATATAAGAAGATTGAATATTTTGTCGTCATAATTTCTGCAGGAATATCTTCGATCTAAGATAAACATAAGGGCAATGCAAAATTTTTTCCTTATTTCTTTCTTACCTCGAATTTTTGCTATCTTCGCTTTCATTGCAACGCTTATGTAAGCTACGGCTTATTCATACGAAATATAAAATACTGTCATTCATTCCATTTCCGTGATTGTCTTTATCAAGCTTTCGGTCTTCATTTTGTATGTTTGTGACCGAACGTTCAAAAACGCTAAAATATGGATTCAGTAATATGGGGGAAAACGAAATTGAATTTAATTGAATTTCGAACTTAGCGCAACGAGAGTGTTTAACAAAACTTTATGCCTTAGCTTTGGTTTAAAGCATTGTGTCGCATATTGACGGGCAGTATAAATTTCCATGACGTCAAAAAATTGACAGCCAGTTTGTTTTGAAATTAGTTGCTATATCTGAAATCTGATTAGAAATATTTTGCCATAATATAATTGTTTGCCTACAATGAATGCCATAACATCCGCGATGATACACATCCAAACTTTCAATAAATTATTATTATTAATGCATTAAAGTTATACGAAATGAAGGGAAAGGTAATTGGCTTCAAAATTGAAATGCTATACCGTTTACGCCCGTCAACAAGTTAAACAGATCCTATTGGATATTAAAAGTTTTTTTTTTTTAAATGTTGATCTTCAGCACACTGCAACGATTGGCAAATCCCAGCTATACCATCGTGCAGCCAAAAATAGGACAATTTCCTTTTTACAGAATTATTGCCGTCAGGGGAGTCGGCTTCATGGGTTACTTGTACATGGAAGAGAAGACTACTACCTTTGCTTTTTATATGTGCTTTTTTAATATCCTACGCGACACAAGGGCTGCCTTATGGCAGAAGGCTACATTACGTTTTAATCACGACTGTGACTTGATAATTTCGTTCACATACTTCTATAATCTGTAATTTAAAAATTTAATCTATAAGTTTTGTTGGAACTTTTTCTTTTGTTAGGTAAGTTTTTATACCATACACGATTTAGAATCACTTTCGAAATCGATTGAAGCTTGCTTGTCCGTCTGGCGCTCTTGTATTCTAGTGTTCAATCTATAGTTCCCAGGTTTTCAGATGTGTTTTGGCTTAAGGATGAACGCTATTGAAATTGATTCCGATGGGACCACCTTTTAGGCACATTAACATGACGAACGAGAAAGTGAGTGGGAGGCGCCGTCGTTGTTTAATGTTTGCACGCCAAGACCGATAATTGTTCTGATTTTTCGGATTGCGCCGCGACCAAGTATGCTCTATCACGCTAAGACTTAAACCTACGAAATTTGATTCAATAGACGCCATCTTTCTTCTCATGTAATTTGCAAAAAGTTCCGGGAAATGCCGAATAAACATTTATCACAACACAAAAGAAGAAATTTTTCGAAATAATTTTCAAAATTACTATTTTCTTTTTTTTAAACCTTAGAAATGGGCGCGCAAATGTACTTCGAATATTTGCGTATCGTAAAGCAAAACGCAAAGTCCACTTAGAAAAATTGATTTTTAGGAATACGTTCATTTGTTTTCAGAGCAAGAGCGTTACGTTGCGATTTCAGTTCTTTTGTCAAGAAAAAATAAAACACATTGAACGATAATCCCAGCTGCCGGTTTATGCTATTACGTAATTACGCAAATGCATGTCGATCGTGTACCTACCTTGCTTCCATGAAATTGAATTAAAAAGAGAAGTTTTTCGTTTTCATTTCGTACTTTATTTACAAAATTATACGCACTTTGCAATCGAATTAAAGAGAAAATAAAATGATAAATAAATTACGAAAAGTAAAAGGAAATAGATTTAAATAATGAAAAAAACAAAACAAAAATAGTTTTTGTTCTGTAAAAAATCGGATAACTACGAAAACACATCTTCGATTTTATTGTAAAAAAGCACAATAATACACAATAATAACTAATGTTAGTTATATTGATACATTTGTCGATTTGTTCGTCGGAAGCTCGCTCCTTGTCCTATTCAGCGCACAATGAAGAGAAGCGTTTTGGAAATGCCGAAAGTCTGCGAAATGAAATAAAAATATCAATTTTTGAATTTATTCGTATTTTAAAAAATCATTAATTTAAATTTAAAGTGAAGCAATAATAGACGGATGGACGGATTTTTATAATATCCTAAAGCCCTACTTATGTACAATAGTTGAACGTATGATATTGTGAAGACCTATTAAATCGGTATATCATGTCCTGCTAAATGAGAACGCACCAACCCACATGTACACACACACATACACACACATATATATATAAATATATATAATTGTACATATGTATATATATACCTGTATATACGGGTGTCAGGGTTAATTCTTACTGTGCTGTATCGAAACCGTGATATACGAAAACATTTTGCTTATCCGTTTTAACTAAAAGACAATATAGAATAACAATGTAATTTAAAATTAGATATAGTACAAGTCAAGGCGATGTGTACCACGTGATAATGAAACCAAACGTTATCGTGTAAAATATTATGATAGCCGAAATTTCGTTGCAAATCTACATATAAATCGAAAAGTGAGTTAACTTCAGATTTTCAAAAAAAAATATATATATATGTATATAAAACTTAACAGTACGATGATTACAAATATTAAAAATATATTTTAAAAACAGTAATGACGGTCACCAAATTGCTTTCTATTAAAAACTACAGCTACTACTACTCTACTTTTTTTTCACAAAGTCCATAAAAACTCCTCTTATTAACGCTATAATAAATATAAAGACAAAAAGCAATTTGAAAACGTCCAACGGAATACATATTTGGCTTTTCAAAATCGTTTTATATCAAAACCGTGTTATAACATTCACAGATTTTGTATCATGTTGTAAAGAAACCGTGTTAAATACGTATCGTATTATACGGGGAACTTTCGTGTGCACATTTTTTTTCGATAAAACTCAAAAGTCAAATGATTTTGGATTTGATCCATGTCGCTGGTAGCAGATTTGTCGTCTACTATATACTCCAAGATTAGTTCCACATATGCAAATTCCTTACGTATCGTACGGGTATACTAACGTTCTTCAAGTCTAAGACTTACAGTCTTGAAAAGATAGTTTGGGAAAACAGACGAAAATATATCAGTGTTTTCATATTTATCTGAAGAGCTTAGAGGAGATTTTGCTGTTTTTTAAACTTGAACTTAAAAGAAGTATTTTAAGTTCGTAATCGAAGTTCGTTTAAGTTCGGGCGAAGAACAAACAAACAAACAGGCAAACGTGTTTGAAGATACTCAGTTTTTGTAGCAACACTTTTTCCCCTAAAACAAGATACAAAATCATTAAGACGAAAGAACTTTTCTATATGTAAATGGAAATGTTAAAACAGCTCCTTCTGACATGATCTGAATCTATCATATCAAGCAAAGGGCCTTTAACGTAAAACCGCTGCTTAATCGAGACGGATGACAAGAATGGATACACGGCATCAATACGACTTCAGTGATCGTTGTCATGCACAAACATAAACTCACGAAACGTGAATTGTGTCCACGTAACAGAGTCCCACAATTGGCAGTCGCAGCTGCTATTCTGCTGGCGGGGTGGCAGATCTTAAGCGAGAGTTTCGGCGAAAAAGGTAAAATGCTTTCGATTACAAACTTTCGCCGTTTTCTTAGCCGAAAGATGTGAAAACTTTCATGAAACGAACGTAATGGAAACAATGGGAAAATACTAGGAAATTATTAATTGGAAGGATAAAAGAAGATCTTCACTTGAGTGAAATTAATTTTTTCAGATAATTATTGACCTCTTAGAATTAATTCGATTTTCGCTATAAACTTGTCCCCCTTTTACCTTGAGAAGTTATCTCATTGCAACTTATCGCATATCGTTAATTTATCAATGCATATTCCTCGTTATATATATAATATATTTTTCATATGAAAGACTCAGTGCTTCACGTACAGACTTTTCGTATGGGCGGTACAGCTTTGTTTGCCGTTTACGTGGCTATATCGTGGAATGGATTTTATTATAAATCGCTTGTATCGTCGTTGAAATGATTGCTTAGTGCACTACGGTCACTCTATCAAATTTTACTTTGCTTCATCGAAGGAGGTCAAACCTGAACAATGCTCATTACCGCATCATCTTAGATATTTACTGTTGGCGTATATTGTAAGAGTAGAGGTGATTGAGAAATTAGGTTCGATTGCCCACCACTTTGCCAATCACAGACACTTCAATTAGCAAACCAAGTCCAATTGTTTGTAAGTTTTGTCTTAAATAGTTTCCTTGCCAAGATGGAGACGCTCCGTCGACAGTTTCTGACAGTTCCGTATCCACGATCATGATAAAATACTATACAATTCGTTAGCCCCTATCCCATGTAGTGCAGTTAACTTGTCTGTATATTTAAAATAGCGGCTATGGCAAAATGTGGGATGAATTTTTTCTTAATATGTGCATCAAATAAAAGGCCTTCGAGGGTAGAATACGACAAACGAAGTATTATGCTACATTAAATGTGGCGTACATCACGATGGGGCGCATTGTCCTTTTCCTCATACCCCACTTAATACGGGTATAATATAAAGAGGTTGGAGAGTAGAACGCATATTATAATCGAATAAAAAATAAAAAGCAAATAAAAAAAAAAAATCTTTTATTTTTTTTCACAAGTCACTTTTATCTGACTGTACATGAAAGCTTAGAAAAAATCGACTTTCCTGCACCTCAAAATCTTAAGGCGTAACACAACTGTAACTGTCTAAAAGAGGGATTTTTTTTATTTTTTTTATTTTCTTTTTTTTTTGGTCGAAAGGAAAGGTGGCAGCATAATAACATCGAGGGACATTATTAGACAAATATTTGAGCCTTAATAAAGGGCAACATCGGGGCCATACTCGCAACGCGCTGCCATGGGGGCATGCAGCATAACTGGTTCAAATTTCAACCAAAAACAACAAAAAAAAAAACTAGTTATTTAATCTTCATATCATCTTATAGCAAATAGAACACATAGGATTTTTTTTTGGAAATATTGGACTTGAATGAAAAAATTCATTTTCTCGGCCAAAAGAAAGAAAAAGGTTATTTAGATGAACTCATCGAACTTATGTTCTACGTGTTGCACTAGAGAACGTTATCTTAAAACCATTGTAAAATATGAAAATGAACAAAATGAAAATTGTTCCGGTTAAGCTGCGTATCATTTTCAGAAATCATTTTTCTCGAATACATTCTCTTTGACTATTTGCAAATTTTCGACGACAACAATGGTTTTTTTATACGATTCTCGACGATTTACAGGATTATTCGAATCGAATTTTTGAAAAATTTGCAGTGACCTTACCGCTTAAGGAAATACTTTTTGGCAAAACAATATTAAATAATTTGTATAATTTTTTTTTTTTTTAATATTTTTTTTTTTTAGCTATAAGGACTTTTATAATTTGATGGTTTAAATTTTGTCGATTTAAGTTGTTTCAAAAGCTGGCCATTAATAATAATTGCTTTTGATATAACTATATAACTATATATAACTATATATAACTGTATGATATAACTATATATAACTGTAT
>CCAG010005121.1:0-36131 GCA_001077435.1 Glossina morsitans morsitans
CGAATTCCGGATATTTGCCATCTGAGGTGAATATTTGAAAGACGTCTGTGTTCTTATTCCGAATTCGGATCGTGTTACTAGACTATGACATAATTTGTAACGAATTCTTATGAGCTAAGGTAGTGAGCGGTACAAATACCTTTGCCACGAGTTCAAATAAAAAAAGAAAGGAAAGAGAAAGTAAATAAACAAATTTGCCACAAGATTTATAGTGACTGCGCTTCAATCCCTTTACACAACCCCATTACACATGTGTAATCACAATCTGTCGATTGGAAAATTTTCTTTTCGAAAATATATTTGTTTACGTTAATTCATCATCAACAGTATCGCAGCGATTGTCGTGAATGCAAACAAATTGGAAATTGTAACATAAACAAGAGAGGCTTTCCGGGTTTATAACTTTTGAGAGACGCGGGGTTGATTATTTGTTACTTTCGCGGTTTTGTTTTGAGCACATGTTTCATTTTTTTTCTTTTTTCCATGCTAACGCGAACAGATAATATATCATTTTCAATGATCTGGGATTTTGCGGGAATTCTTTTGTATATGAACCGAACGACTTACACATTCATATACGATGGAAAAATCACGGTTTGGATGCCTGTATTAATGCAACTGAAAACAGCGCGACATCAACAACAACAATTGATGATTATATTTGGTGAGAAAGCAGTGAAGCGTTAAAATCTGGATTTCCACAAAAACAAATCATATGGATTTAGAATACGCAAAACCAACATAAGGCACCGCGAAGTGTTCCCTTTTAACATATGCCGCAATTACTTTTAATAATGCAGTCGAATTGACAAATTTTTGTGTGGCCATCTATGAATTTTAATCTCGAGATCTTGTGTGTGTTTGGGTCAGTAACTTAAGTCTCTGGCCCGCTGACGTCGGTACAATTTACTAATGATGAAAAAATAGGACAAAGATTCCAAGTTTTCTGTTTCTACTTTCGATGGAAATTTTTTTAATTTCACCTACGCGTACTCTCTCTCCCGTTAAGATATTCGTAATTAATTTCAGAGAAATTTATATCAAATTTTTGTTCTATTTTCCCTCTAAAAACAATTTGAATAAATTTTAGTGAATTTCGATATAAGTTTATTAATATTATGCAATATTTTATAAAATGAATGTCAGTCAAGCTGTCAGCCGGAAAACAAACAAAACAAAAAAAAAAGGAAGCAGAAAGCAACAAACTATAGAAAAAGCAAACATAATAAACACGGACGCGTATATATCAGAGGAATAAATGTTTAAATAATACGAAGCTTGAAAAGAAACTGAAACAGAACAGAGGAAAAACGAAAAACAAATGAAAATTTGAATACAATTCGCAAATGAAGGAAAAAAGTATCCAAGCGAAATGTAGTTAAACACAAACATCGAAAAAAAAAGATGAATGAATGAAAATATAATAAAATTGACCAAGAAAAACGTAAAAAGCAATAATAAAGCAATGAAACAAAGCTAAGATTAGCTGATATTTTTTTCTTTTAAAAAGAATCAACCATTACAGAATAACTACAAAAGTCGTTCTGTCTCGCAAACGGCTAACAGTTGAAGACGAATATTTAACGCCTACTAACCCAAGCAAATGAAATTTCTATGTCCACGACAGAGAATATGTGCGGTTATCCAACGGCTGCACCTAAAACTCGGCTTGATTAGCACTTCCGTTTGTCGGTCTCTCCGTCCGTTTGTTAGAAGCACAATTAACTTTCGTCTCGTCCAACAAACTCAATTTCAATTCCTTTCTTCTGATGTCTATGAGGTTAAGCTAACAAATAGCGCTAAAAAAGATCATGGTTCGGTTTTAAAAAATTCAAAAAAAACCGAAATTTTATCCTTTGCACATCACGAGTTTCGAGCTTTTATCAAGTGAAACAGCTGATCATCAAATTTGATATTAAATATACACGGCATAAAAGTAAAAATCGGCCGCAGTTCGTCTACATTTCCTGGAAATTTTCAAAATAATTAAATTGGAATGAAGAAACTTACGATTATCAGCCTAATGCGATGCAATGAGACATATGTTGCCAGATTTCATATATATACAGGCATACACAGATATAATATAGATATCTATATGTACATATATATTTATACACACTTTATACAATGACCGATTAGTGAGGGGATGTCGTGTACAAATATAACACGATAGCGGTCAGAAACAAGTAAGGAAATAGAGAGGGATAGGAAGTGTGGCCGTAGCCCAGGAGATGTGTGCTCAAACGGCTACCGATTTAGAACTCACTACAGCTATGGCGAAGCATTCTCTACCGTGTTCTAAATTGAACCGGCGAATACTGACCTGTTAGTCGCAATTCGTATCGACAGGGCTACTCATGCGGACATTAAGTCGGTTAACAAAAATACACGATACGTGAACATCCTATATTATTCAAGGCCTTCCTCCTGTTGACTCAAAGTGTGACTATTGAAAATCAAAAAAAAATGAAAGGTCGATCGAACTTTTTTTTTTAGAAGACTTTGGTAAATATCGGAATGTTATATCAAAATATATATATATATATATATATTTTTAAAGAAAGACGAGAATCTATGCATCAGGTTTCAATTCCCTTTTTTCTTTTTAAATGTTCTGATCACAAATATTCAAGGCAGCGATTGCACAACTGGACGAACTGAAATCAAGTCGACACTTACTCTTTCTCTAAAATAAATATGTTGCGTGTATTGCGCCACTGGGATATAGTGTCTGCTTGTTACGTAATCTTTAATATGTATTTCGGGGTATAACGACTGTCTTCGGATCATTTGATTTGGTGCACTCTACGGTTTTCGTGAATTTAATCGTCGTGGAGCGTTGATTGTTATCAAAAGTATATATATAAAGTCTTCGCGATGCTTCCTATGTACCCTTTCAGACATTACACAATCGGAATATTAAAATTAATATACTCTCGTTTTGGGAGTATGGTTAAGGAAAACATCCACATCGATGCTAACCAACACAAAACATTCATTGAATTTGAATGCCATACGTTAAAAAGGAAAAGAGAGAGAGAGAGACAGAGAGACAGAGAGAGAGAGAGAGAGAGAGAGAGAGAGAGAGAGAGAGAGAGAGAGCTAACGAAATTCTAAAAAGGGATAGAGAAAGGTGCTGTGTTCGCATACGTAATGAAATGAATTTGAATAATTTGCTTTTCATTCGGTACACTCTGGTTACTTCCTTTATCATCGTCATCGTTTCTCTTGTTAATGGTGAAATCATTTTGATTTTTACTTAGCATAGTTGCTAGGTTCCTTAACACGCGGACTTGTGGTCACACAATGCTAATGCTAATGCTTCTCGCATTTGTGCAAGTGACGGCTGCTCAAACGGATGAATGGATGAAACTCCGGCGTAGGAATTATTCACGATTTCGGCGTTCTTTCAAATTTAAGTTTTATTAAAAATTCAAATATATTTTTTTCTGAAGCTTATCATTTTAATCGCATTCCGGGTGCTCGAAGGAGCAAAACTTTATTTACCTTATATATACATGCACATATATATATATATATAAATATATATATATACACTTTGGTTTAAATTCTTTTTTTATACCGAAAAATACTGATAACGTTGATTATTATGCAGCGCACAGACATCATGGCCAAGGTTGTCGTTTCCTATCGCCCTACGCAACTTATAAATTTTAATGAGTCTGAGAGCAAAACCTTAGCTATGTTCTATGCAATGCGTGAAATAAATGAAAATTGTTTTATTTTTTATTTATTTTTATTTTTTTTTTCTATTCCTTTCTCGATATTTTTATTCTTTTTTCCACCTGTTTCGCCCAGCAAATAAATGATAAGCATTTCATTTGATATTCATTAGTTGATAATACCACAAGTTATGCTATGAAAAATTTTCATATATATGTATAAGCGGAAACGGAAATGAAATGTTGCAGGTACTACAATTTCATACGAAAATAATGATACTATACTATGTACTTATCCTAACAACACCAAGAAAGAAAAAGCATGCACACGCATTAACGCGTTTATTATCATCATTTTGTAACTGTACATAATTTGAAGAAAACAAATTTGTGTTGACTTAGCATAGCAATATAGCAAATATTTTTATTGAGATAATACAATGATACCAGTGTAGTTAAAATATGTACAGCTTGACAACAGTATGGGAAGAATATACAGCAAAAATGCAAACGTACATCTACAATGTTAATTGTTAGGGTCCAATAGGGAGATTCGATATTTTGTCACAACCCGAACGACACAGCGAACATCTTGCCGTGCATTGATAAAATTTAATGAGACTTATCTGCGGTAGGCGTAGAATTGGTTCTTACGTCATTTGATCATCTAAATTATTTATCGGCCTAATAACCGGACTCGAGTTTAAAAAATCACGATAACATTTAAAGCATAACTGTTTTTAATAGCAGAAGAAAGGCGACGATTCATGATCAGTTCAAGAAATTAAATACATCTTTTAATATACAAGTTATGGTACCTAAGGTATTAAGTTAATGCGGACGGACTTGAGAGAAGCGCACCTCTTATATTATACCGACCGATTGAAAAGCACTTTCTAAATGCATCTAAGTTTGTCTGCCCGCCTGTCCATCCGTCCGTCTGCATGCCATGTTTTCTTATGTTCCATCAATAGTTGGCAAGTTTTTTGAACACCGACATGTTTTGGCCCAGAGACAAGCACTACCGAACGTGCTTCATATCGGACCATTTTTTCGAAAACTTCCCACATAATGCCTTGTTTTGCAAAATTTATTAAGCGTATTGGTGTAGGGTATTTAATGGCGGGCTTTGTTCCATTATAGTGTTTTTTTTACTTGTGTTTATTTTTATTCACAAGTAGTCATGTACTTGACTCAGCAATTAAAAGCTATTTCTCACATAAGCTAGAATATGATTTTCTAGATTCACATAAATGTGTTTATTTATATACCGCCAGCCAATGCACGCTTGAAAGTAACTTCATTTGTGATAAGCAAAAGTAGCTCAATTATCCTCATTACTTATACAGTCTTTATGCAAACTTTTTAAAAGCCAGCAAAGTCATTTATGGTGCAAAAATATGTTCCATATTTCAACACTTTTGTGCTGTGCGTAATACTGTAATGGAAAAAAGCAATTAAGCTCGAAGCCACCTACCTAGAAAGCAAATCCATCAGTCGATATATTGAACATATTCACCTAAGATTTCATTTTAATTTGATTTATAGCAGCACTCTATAATTGCCTATGAACGTAAAATCGTGCGTCAGTTAAATATATGTTTTTCTTTTCTTTTCTTTGTGGGAGAGGGTGGAGATGGTGATGTTTATCGTTCGGTCAAGCTATTTCAGCTCTTAAATGAACTGTCAAATGACCATTCAGTCGTCAATATACGTATATAGTCTGTGTTAAATTATACTACAAGGTGTCCAGTTGAGTGTTCTATAGACTTTCTCTCCTCCAGTCTTGAAAGTATTAGTCAACTATGTTCGCTAAATAGGATGGATCGTAGACCCAATATTTCCCTAGTCCCAGTTGTGACCTCAAATTTAGGCTTTCACTTCATATTCGATTTTATTGTATGCTTGACCTATTACTAAAGCGGTAAAGCAAGATTTCCCGATTTTTCATAGACGCAATAAATTACGTTATACATCATAGATATATAATGTTTTCACTTGTTGAGCGTTTAGCTTTTTCTTATCTAATTTCCTTTTCGTTTTATATCCGCGTTTCCTGTCAATACAAAACTTGCTGTCTATTACTTCGGAAGTCTTCTGAGCTCATTTTTCAGACTTTCCAAATAAAATTGGGAAACTTCCATCTATCCACCGCGCTCCAGTCTATGAATTATACGCAAATAAATTCAACGTAAATGGAGCTATTTACGTAAATTTTATTGCCAACAATTTTTTATTTATTTTATTACACATTTGTTTCGTGTGCCGTAATCCTTTTGCTTTTTTCTTTTTGCGATTAAATAATAAACAAAACTGAAGAGGAAAAAATCGAGAAGGAAAAAAAAATCTTTCAATCGTTCCCTGTAATCATCTATGGTTGCATATCCCTTAGTTATCCTGTTTTTCTCTTTTTTTATTTACCTCCTTCTCAAGCGACAAATTTTATTGTCCTTTTATTTATTTATATATTTTTTCTCTCCGTTTTTTTTTCAAATAATTTAAGCAAATTTTTCTATTTTTTTTTTATTTAGCTTAACCCCTAAGGATTCGTTTTTCCTGCCCCAAAAAATAAAAAAAGGAAGATCCCTTAGGCTACATACGAATGCCTAGAACATACATTTGACAATTTTCTAAGCATCATTATGAGACGTCTCTTAAATGGCCTCTCGCCTCAATAAGCAATTGTCGTGATTTTCCATTTTCCGTTTTGTCTGCTGGCTGCTGGCTGCTGGCTGCTGGATGGTGGCTGCCTTAACAAAGGGTAAATGAACCATTTGTAAATTTTGGTAAATTGTTAATGTGACGTTTTGTTAAAATGTTTCCATTGACAACATTTTTAAAATATATACTAACTAGCAAGGCCCATTTATTTAAACCGCAAAGAGTATCCTCTTCTTCGACTTCGAATATTAGCCGGTATTCAGATGCTGGAAAGTTTTTATTAAATTATGTTTATGATGTAAGGATGTCAGGATATAAACGTACTTGAAATGCCTGAAAAATGTATATGGTATAGCCAGATGTCGCCACGTATATATATATATGTATGCATAGAGTAAGACCAAGTTTCGCTTGAACTTAATTCCTCAAATGAGGTTTAGTTGCTGCAATAGTCACATATTTTGATTCAAACTTGAAGCATACCTTTGACATTTATAAAAAAACATTGAATGCTACTTCATAGATCTGGGGAATATAATCGGTGGGGTAGTAATTCGAACTTGAAGTCATGCAATTATGCCCTAAAAAACAAGTTAGCTTTTGCATGTTTCTCAAGACTAAGCCCTCCTTTTGGATACTTTTAGAATCTCGACTGTAATTTCCAAATTTACTTGTCGATCAACCAGAGTCATATTCAAGATTGTTTGATATGGCTTGGTGTAATCACGTCTTTGAAGCATTCGCTGCGTTCAGCATTGTCTCGTTTAAAATCATCAAACCACCTAAAAATGGTTGTCTTCGACGGGGAACACTTTTCAACCCTGTTCTGAATTTTGTCCATCAAAAAGCAATTTAAATTCAACGAATATCATAAGAAATATAGCGTGAGTCGTTGATAAGCGTTGTTCACAAACGTTGTTTGCGAAGCTTGCGATCTGTAAAGACAATACGAATTTGTTAAAGCTAACATGCAAACCAAAGTGTTATGCATTAGGTGGACGAATACATTCTTTGTACTTTTTTTTTTGATAAAATCCGAATTAATTTAAAACATTCCTGTTATAAAGCTTGACAGCTGAAATATTTACCATCACCATCTGCTGTCTTTTGTCTCTTGTCGGATAGATTACAGAGAGGCCAGCGGTTTCAAGATGAAATATTTAATGACTCCTCTTCCTACACCTACAATTTTCTGGAACCGCTTGCGTACTATCGTTATTGCATCGATTTCATCAAAAAGAGCCAGGTTTACAGGCTAAGCTTCAATTGAATAAAGTCCCTGGCCCATGTTGACGAGCACTTCACGGGTTGCTCTTGCTGGGGACGGACGGACGTATGCGAGCGTTCATCATGAAGCAAAATTGGTTTTCGTTTTCCTTTGCCCGCAATAGGTCGTTTTACCTCGGGCACTGCGTAGTTTGACTATCTTCACTTGAGATCATTCAGATGTGACGCACTTATCAAGTTATAGAAGTTCGTATTGTACGCTTTCTTTCCAATTCCGCCTAGCGGGTTTCTAGAATTTTCATCGTCCGCATGAAGTTTTTTTTCATGAAATCTTTTAAAGCATTCCCAAGCTATTTCATTGCTTGCTGCATTTTTTCGATAGCGTCAGTTGCATTTTTAACCTGCAGTGCCATATGTATAGGAAACACACGCTGAACGACAGTTTGTAAACAACTGAAACCTATACCATACAAATATCTGTACATACGTCTAAGCTATTTATACCTGAAATTTTGGGAAAAATAGGTGCATCACGTACGTCCCATTAAGCAACCAAGCATTACTCTGGGATAGAAAACAGCTGATAAACACATGTCTACAGCGAAGAGAATTCCCGAAGAGATGCCTGTCGATCGATTCAGAAAGTATTCTGAATGGTTATAAGAAAAGGTGCGTGTACCTCAACTCCTTCTAGATCCTGCATGCATGCGCGCAAACTAACTATGTACACTTATACCACAGGTGCTGTAGAATGCAAATAAATACGCGAGTTTTTCACTTTAACATTAGCTACTTTGTAATAACAAATCGCTTTACCTGGTTCTCGTGCTTCCCAATATTTCATTTTAATCGATTTTTCATTCAATTCTTTTTTATTTCTATTTTATTTTTTGAAGTATTAACATTTATTTTGTCGAATAAAATCTTTATTATATTTTGAGTAAAAACTTTTCAAATCTTTATTATATTTTGTACTTGGAAAAAAACTGGGATGCATAAAGGGAAGATGTTGGAGATTCATCGGGAGACGACCTATAGCGCTGGAATCAAGCAAAATTCTCGCAATGTAAAAAGCACCACGGGGGATAGTTTTAAGTACAAAGTGATTACACAGAGAAGCAAGAGCAATGAGTTAAGAAACTTGTAAAATAAAAATTTATGATCGAAATTCCGAAAAAGTATTTATCATCTCAACTGGATGTAGTTCAAGTATAGATAGAGATCGAATCCGATTAAATAACCAAATGCAAATCCGTTTAACGCTGCATTTCGTCGCTATTGAAGATTCGGTAGTGATGTGTGCTCGAGCGTGCCTTAGCATGTTATACTAAGGAACATTTTATTTGAGATTCCATTCGGTTGCTTTACATAAAAAACCGCATTCTAGCCGAGATATACGTTCAGCAGTCGCAAAAGTTTCGCTTGGTATTCGACCTGAAGGATTGTTATAATCTTCGCAGCATCTAAATACTTACGTTACAAAATACGTGAAAATTTCATCCGTTCTATATAGTTAGTTGGACTCGGCTAAATGAGATTGCGTTTAGTAGGTTCTTGTTATTAACATGAACATGTTGAATTTAAAGCAAGCCCAGTGAGTCATGAATATTGCAATAATTATTGCAATTACCAGAGCTATGATCATTCGCATAAGAAGCAGAGCGAAAGGCTTTGTTTCCCTTTTTCTTACTATGCTCGTCAAGTTAAGAGAATTGCATTGAGAGAATACAGCAAACGGGAGTATGTGTGAAAGTTGGGGAGCGAAAATTCATGCCAAGATGCTCTTTTACTCTACTGATATCGATAAAACAAAAAGATGGCACTAATTGATTTCAATGGCCATCTGCTGATTTAAAAGATCGTGCTTAACGTCAATGGTAATGAGTGAGTCTGCACCCGCAATGTTTATAAATTTTCCCAAGAGGTGCAGGCTACAAATCTGCGATGACCAGCGAGCCGTTTCACGACATTTCACGCTTGTAATTTACTCTATTTATGCCCTGCAGCACTAGTCGTGTCGGGTTTGTGCCTCTTCATGGCACACCCAGAAGAAGTCATTAGGCTTCCGAATCGATTTAGACTTGGCTCTCTACTCATCCACCTGTTGTGCGTCCATATAACTTTGTGTTCATCATGCAGAGATGTTTTGACAAGGTTTAGTGCGCCGATGTAGTTGGTTTTAAGCACGCCATATTTTGAAAGAAGCTTTCAATACTGAATATTTCTCCCTAAAAATTACTGCGTAATAGTATTTCGATTAGCTAAATTAACGTTAATTGAAAACGGCAGTATTTTTGGACTTCCGCCCGTACAACTGTTCGTACTAAAGGACAACCTTTGTATATCACAATGGTCTAATTTTGAATACTCTCTAGTGAAAGCTTAACCAAGATAATGACTTGACATGTAAGGTAACTGTGCTAAGTTTCGAGCACGTAAGCACAATTTTGGACTGCAATCGTTGTAAGAGTTCTCATGAAAAGTAAGATTTTGTATGAAAACTTCTAACTTTTTTGCTAAAGTTTTTCCATTTTGCCAAATTTGAAGCAATTGGAATTCAAGTTCTGGACTCTGTCCCCTATACGAACTCGGATGAAAACCATGCCTTTATTAGGCGAATTGGTTAACGTTATCTAATGGCGTTATCTGGCCTGACTGCAATGCTTTTGTATGTTTTTTTTCGGACTTCATGTGTAGGTGTAATTTGTGTATATATGCGGTAAAAAGGATCCTTCATTCTTTATTGACTTCACTATCCCAAGGAATTTTCAATTAACTCATTTTAGGGTTTTATCATTAAGAAAACTCTTAATACAAGGATGTATATGCAATGAGAAGCGTTTTCAAAATGTATATCATGAAACGATTTAATTTCTATTCTCTTCCGCCACTTATAACGTCATCATCAAGGCAGCTATCAATCTTCATCTAGTCAGTGTCTTTCTGTAAACTGAAAATTTGTTAATAATGAATTTCCTCTCAATTTATGTTAGAAATCGAAAATTATTCTCTCTCTTTTACCTTTTCCTCAATTCTATGCACAGTCAACTATACCAAGAGATTTTAGTTAATTAACCCGAATATGAAGTGTGGTAAGGTAGCAGCAGTGGGCGTAGTATGTAAGAAGTCATAGGCAAATTATTTTATAAATACCTTCCAGGGACAAAAGTACGTAACACAGAAAGTAGTTAAAATTATTGTGTTTATTTTGTCATATACACAAACAAAACGAACTCGATTCGTCTCAGTTTGATTGACAGGTAACAACACTTAAATGCGACAAAAATAATTGAAATATTTTTCAAGATTACTCTCTCTTCGGATGTAAATTATGTTATGGGAGAAGGAATTTTTGAAAAAATTTCTCAAAGTGTTTCTTTTGGCATTTATGGGAACCGAATTGCCGAAGAATTTCTCCAAAACGAAAAATGCACATACCCGCACACATACAGAATTAGTAAAATGAAACCAAGTTTTTTGTTTTTTCTAATACTTTCCTGCCCCCTGCCCAATAACCCAATTCGCATAAGAGGTCAATTATTATAACTGAAGTAAAAAGAGAAATAAAATATATTTGACCTAAACAAATGACCGACATTCGAAAGTGAAGGTAAACTCTGTCATTTCTATATGTAATGAAATATAAAACGAATTCCTATCAGAAATTATTACAGGTGCAATTTTGAAATCACTAAAATGTATGAACACATGTCATAAGCTCCCCTCAATACCGTGACTTAAACGTCAGATACACATGCATGCTTCCATGTGCATGAAGCATACATACACACATTAAGAGTGCTGGATAGGAAACATTGAGCCGAACAGTAGATAAGGAGGAGATAAAGAGGAAGACCTTCAGTGAATTGCTGGCTTGATTAGATATTGCTTGATGATAACATGTGCCAATATATGTATATAGATTTGCGTATACGTATACATATGTATCTATTTATGTGTATGTATGTGTGTGCGTTATATGTATTAACGAAATTGAATAAAAAATCAATCTCCATTCTAGCATAATTTGATTTCTATCTCCTTTTTTCTATGCCATATATCCTCCACACACTTTTCTAGTTTCCCTGTATGATTACTTGAAGTGTGTTGTCTTATGAATTGATGCCGTTCTTGTATATGCATGCTAAGCCTGTAAGGATATATCGATGTATAAGGCTTTGAAAGAGACTCATTAACAGTATTGATCGAACTTTATGACTAAACGAATTTGAACTACATTTTAAAAAATATTTCTATGCAAATTTTAAATTTAAGAAATTTAGTTAAGACAAAAAAAAGAAAACTCATTTCGAGAACTGTTGCCCGTCAAAGTAACAAAGTCCTTTCATTTAAATTTCCTTTAGTAAGCAAAGGCATCTTGTTGAGACTTATAGCCGCAAATGCAAAGTTGAGTGCTTCTGACTAGGATTGATTTGAAATCAACTATTAATCCGTTTCAGCATGCCTTTCGAGAAGGCCGTCATGACCAACATTTTAATATTTATTTGCCATTCTTTCAAGCCATTTCCTAATGGCCTGCAAAACAATTTGAGTAACTGATGTTTAAACTTCGATCGGGTCATTTCCTTTCATGTCTTTCGAACCCGATAAGCTCTCATGCTTTTAACTTATTACGTAGACGTCTTTTCAACTGTGTTCTTCCAAATGAATTTCTCGTGAGGTCAAGACATTCACTTAGAATCCTTTCCATTTTTGTCCTGTATATCAATGATATCCCATCGGTAATTCACACAAATTGAAAGATAAACTGAAAAGTTCTCATGGAATCAGACATTTTTCTCGATTATATATCATACATAGACCTCTCCATAAATGAAGCCAAATCAGTACTAAGCATTATGGTTCAAAGGGCTAGACGATCTGTACCGTTTGCAAAGGCCATACACGAGCTGGGTAAGACCAATATTGCAATGTGTTTCTATCGTGCGGCCTAAACGTGTTTGTTGGCTCAATAGAATTAGTTCTTTTTCCCTACGAATTTGGATTAGGATCTATAAGTGCGGCCTTACGAAAGTCAATCGTTACTGTTAGCCTTTGCTACACTGGAGGAACGAAGGCTTGTCGTATGGATTATCTTCTTAATTAACTTGGCACATGGTACAATTGACTCGATTATTACGGGAAATAAAGTTGAAGCATCTTCACCATTCTTCTAGAGACTTAACTTTCATAAATCTCTGCTAATGTAGATAAGGTAGATAGCTTTGAACTTTTCAACACGCGCAAGCTTTTGCGTAAAACTCTGAATGACATCGCACTTTTAAAACACTATTAAATGAACTTTCCTTAAACTGATCGCTTTGTTTGTGCGGTATAAAAGCAAGAAAGAAGTGGGGAAAGAAAAAGAGAGCGAAACGTAACGACTTTTACGACATGCACGTATGCAACGACTTAGGATTTGCTTCCTTTCCTGACTTGGATCTGTGCCAGGCCCGAGTATGTGTGCGCATTTGTTATTCTCATATCTTTCTCAGTTTTCCTCGACTGACTGTGAGATATAAGAAATTTGAGCAGCAGATATCACTTCAGAGATAATTCAATTTAAGGCAGAATCCTAAAAGCGAGAAATTCGTGGTAAGAGAGACTGACTAAAACTATTCTGTTGTTTGTTATTATGCCACAGTAGACAACCTACTCCTCCGGATCCACAGCGTTCAGATGTGAAGGACGTGCTAATTGACTAATTGAGTTCATAATACATTATAGATGTAGAGATACTCCCATCCTTTTGGTTACTGTAACAAACTATTATTTAGCGAAGCAAAACCAATGAAAGTTTCATTGAAAAAGCTGCCGGTTGGGACGAAAGAAATCGACCGACGACTATGTTTGCTTTTTATTTGCTGAACATTATTACAGCCGGGCATACTCCGTACCTTTCATGATGTACGGATGGGGGTTCAGGGGAAAAGCAGTCGCCCGTGGCAATGAATGCCCGTGGTTAAGAAAGAAAGCGGATTATCGAACAAGCACTTTTGTCCACATTTGCAGTTAGACCGAGGAGAAGGAGAGAGTAACTCTACATAGGTATACCTATATATATGCAACTCATAGTTAATTGTACAAGCTATCCTAAGTTCTATTTTCGCGAACTTCGGCACGAAATAGGTTCAAAACATTTGATTAAAGACGCATTAAGAAAATCTAAGAAATTTGTTAATAATAGAAAAAGCGCCTCATTTTTCATTCGCTTAAAGCCACTGCTGACGTAATTGCAGAATTGACGTAAAAAATGTTTTTTCCACATCACAGTAGCCCATATGGAAAATTTAAGCCATGAAAATTAAGGTAAATCTCTCAGAAAAAAAGAACAATAATATTTAAAAAAAAGAAAAAAAAACAACAAAAAAAAATGAAAAATGAAAAATTGAAAATTATTATTCAGAAAAGCAAGTGTTGATAATTCACACCAAAAACATGCATAATTAATAACACAACGAAAAGCGGAGACAGAGAAGAAGACTTAGTTTAGAAGTAGAATAACTCAGCAATGAGGAGAAAGCCGCGCACATACGTAGCTGCATAGTTAGTGGGATGAGAAAGCCACAATGAAGCCACAGAAGGAGAGCAAAAAAGGGATAACGGCACGACAGAGAGACAGTCAAGCCAACAGACAAAGAATACAGAATTGTAAATGCGGTAAATGTTAGCAAAATTTATCAGCGCGAAGGAGTTAGAGAATGTAGGTTGAGTGATAGGTTTTTTTTTTGTGGATATATTTACAACTTCATTAGACCAGCTTCCGCATAATCATTTCCGTTTCAGTAAAATGCATGCACGCAAATATATATATACATACATATGTACATACATACATATTGACATACATATATACGTACATAAATATGCACACACACACACACACACACACACGTATAGACAGAAAGAGACGTTAACTTACACACCTATTTACAGGTATTAACGTTCGAAAATGAGAAGAGAACCCTTTTCATTGGTAATTTTATGAAAATTTTTGAACGAGCTTGAAGGAACGCAAAACATATTCATAATTCATGTGTGAAAATCAACAAAAGGCCCGCCCGACACAAATCCTTCTTATAACAACAAATAAAGAAATGCTTGAGTACGTAGATAGGGAGAATGAAAGAGTTTTTGTTTTCATTTTCGTTTTCGTTTTCGTTGTTGTTATTGTCGTTGCCATTGCTGTTGCTGATGTTGCTTTCCTTCTTTCTTTATATATATATTTATATATGTATATATATAATTCAAAATGATTTAATTGAAGCCTCATTTACATATTTATGATGATTTATGCGAAGCATTAAAGAAATGAGGAAGAGAGCACGTGTGTGTTTAAATAAAAGGGTCATAAAAATCGTTTTCTCTCTTTTTATGTCTAATATTTCATACACACACATATATATATATATGGCTAACTAAATTAGCCCGTTAAGCACACAGGTGTATGAAACGAAGAAATTAATCAAATTAACGTTTTATGTTTATTTCATGCATTTTAGGTAAATCACGTCATTTCCTGGTTAATGGCTTTAGCTCTAATTTTGCACAACAGCAACAACAGCAACAGCAGCAACAACAACAACAAACAACCAGCGATACACGTAACATTTACAATAATCCATATACACCAAATACGGCAGTAACACAACAACAACAACAGCAACAACAACAACACCAACAGAAACAGCAGCAGCCAACAGCAGCACAGCAATATCGCCAACAGCAACAATTAACACAACAACACATTTATAAAACTAACAATCAATACGATTACACTACAACCAATACTGCGAACGATAATACACAGCAGCAGCAGCAGCAACAACAACAACAACAACAACAACAGCAACAACAGCAACAACAGCACCAGCATCAGCTACAGCATCAACAGCAACAGGCTTCAGCTATATTAAGTGGCGTTGGCGGTGGCGGCAGTAATTCCTGCAATACAACGGACGCGGAAAACGCCTTTCTTAATCATAATAACGGTAAGTGTTGATTCATTATTTATTTTCTCTCTTCATTTTATTTATTTATGGCAATCTTTCCGCGCGAAAGGCAGAAAACATCTAGAAACCAAATAGAAAAATGAAAAGAAAATGAAGAAAAACGTACATGAGGTTTTAATAAATTTTTCTGCGTTTCTTCGAAATGGGATGCGAGGCTACCCTATGCATGGCTACACACTTTATTGAAAGTGTTATTTTTTTAATTCAATTTTCTCTTGTACCATTTTGTCTATTAATCAACCTCATCTGCTGTTTTAAACCAATGTAACAGATTGTTAGGGAATATTATACGGATGGTTACCCGTACTCTAATAAATCTTCTCAATATCTTTTAATGTTTTTTGCACTAGACATTTTTACATACGTCACAGAAGGTGTTACATTGGGTCTAAGGATAATTCCATACCGAAATTTTATTACAGTTCGTTTGCTATAGCCCTTACGTTCGCTTATAAATCAAAGTAATGCCACGTTACACCTAAACATGAAAGGTCAAATATTTAAAATGGTATTTGCTGAGATCCACACACACCAACATATACAGAGTTTAATTGTATATCAGCGTAATCAGCCAGCGTCACATCGATTTATGTGACAATTCTCTGATCCCAATAAATCCTTTCGAGTAGATTCCTTTGGCTGCAAAGCAAAGTTAGGATGTGAAGGCCTTTTTTAGTCTAAAAAATGCTTTACTAATTCTTTATTGTGAATAGCAAGACGAAATATGCTCAATCAATCGAGTGATCGATGCATTGATGACAAAACAAAAGTTCAAAATTTCAACTCGCTCTCTTATTAATCAAGAAGAGCTAAAACTTGTACGCCTTATATCAGATGCTGCACAGCGAACATGAAGTACGTACGGACGGGTGTGTAACGGACTTTCCTTTTTCCTTTCCTCTTATTAATCAAGAAGAGCTAAAACTTGTACGCCTTATATCAGATGCTGCACAGCGAACATGAAGTACGTACGGACGGGTGTGTAACGGACTTTCCTTGAGCTCACTTTTTATTATGTCGATCGATTCAGAATCATTTTTAAAAGACACATAAGCTTATTTGTTTATCTATCGCGTCCTCCATCTGTTTGCGTGATGTTAGTGCATTTTTTTTATGTTCAACCTCCTAGTAGTAGGGGGTTTATTTTATGACCCAACACTTAGGCGATGTCCGCCATACATGGCACACGGAATATATGGCAGTCGGGAAGAAGTGGCGAAAGAAAAAGATGGAAGAACACGGGAAAGAGCGAGTACTCGCAACCTTAAACGTGGATGCTTGCACACGGCTGCACACCAACTGTAACTAAAGTATAGCCTACCGCAACGGGAATTAACGCCATATATGTCGACTTGACAAGTCGCGCTTCTTAGTTAGTTAATTGTACGGCAGAATGTGATAATTCTCAATAGATTTTGAAGGAATACGCTGTAAAAACTCTAACGAAGATGAATTGGAAAAGAGCCTATTTATGAACAAATCCCCATATATATATAGTAGTAGTAGTGGTATTAGTAGTAGTAAACATATATATTTTTATTATTATTAGGCAAGGAATAAATTCTAAGATTAAAGCCTTAAAGCGCTAGGATCGAAGATTATCGTCTTTAGTGAAAACTCTACCGTACTTGGGATTCGAGCCCACGACCATTGAGTTGTTAGTCGAGACTCCTTGCCTGTTCGGTCACTCAGGCGGATAGTAGTAAACACAGATAACGTGAATAATTGGGGTGCTATCGATTAATGGATGCAAGTTAATGAACCCTCTTTTAATGGAGCTGTTTCTCAGCCTTTCCATGATATCAAAAGCTAAGCATAACTATATCTATTATTTCCTAAAGAAAATTGATTCACATAAAAGTAATTTCACATAAAGATACACTTCTGCAAGTCTAAATCGCAAAGATTCAGTTTTGTGGACCCCCTCACACAAAAGAATTTGTATGAAAGAATAAGTCCCCATAGGTGTGCAAATAAGAAACCGTAATATATATTATCATTTTCGTATAATAAATGTGTATTTTTACACATAATTTCCAGTTTCACAGGTACATAGGTGGTATATGATTACGACGCAAAGCGGCGAAGAACTATAAAATATTTGGTTAAAAAAATTTCTTTTTAAGTTTGAAACGAACGAACCCCTTAACATAACTATCATACCTCTTACCTCAACTATATATAAGGGTTAGCTTTGACCGACGATAATATTCTGACTTGTTTGATATGGAAAGAAATTGCTGTAGTTGATAAGCACCAAGAGAGAGGCTCAAGTGATTTAAGGAAAATGGATGAACTGTTTTGATTTAGTATATAAGCGCACGTCGCGCCGGAGTTTATGAAAAACTGCTTTCGAAGGTCCGCTCGCATGCAGATCGAGCGGGAACTTAATATTAATTCATCAACTCTATAAGGGATAAATCAGTTTTTTGCTAATAACATATATATGAGATTGATCGGAAAGTCATTTAGCTTTTGGCGGTCAAAATGAAGGTGGATAAATATATTATTATGGACGGTCGAATTCGGTAAATTTACTTGTCCAGCGATCTTACCAATTGTTATACGTCGGTTTGCATCAATTAATCGCTTTATTTTGTCTTCATCAGCTTCGTCGACTGATCTTCTAGAACGAGGTATATTTTTAATAAGAAAATTGTTGGAACGAAATTTCGTAAACCAGTTGCATATTAAAAAAATAAAATATGCCGGAGTTTGTTGCACTCGAGTCTCCATAGCAGGCATCAAAGGCATCAAAGCAAAGTTACTTTGCAGAATCAAACAAATCTTTTCAAAATCAAGCCTTCCAAACGCTATGTTAGCTGTCAAAATATGTAACGAAAATGTGACTCCTGGGAAGAAAACTGAAATGACTTTCGGAACAGCCTAATTTATGCGTTACTAATATATGTTATTAAGCATAAAATGAAAGAATATTATTGCAAGTGTCATTTTATAGACTGTTTTTTTACTGTCACTGTACTTAGGCTTTCTCTACTAAAGTGGATTGTGGGTTTGTTTGTTATATCAATTGGGGTTCAAAAATGCTTTGTATTTATTATGGCCATCAGTTGCCTATAGGTGGCTTGTTTTTTTTTTTGTTTTTTTTTTTTTGTGTTTTTCTATTACGATAAAGACTCGATCGAAAACCTGCTTGATGGCCCTTATCTCTAGTGTGACTTCAATTCGTATTTTATTTCAGTAATTAAGTTAAATTTTATGTAATGTTTCCGTTATATTTTACGTAAACAAAAATTAGTAGAGCACAACGCAACATTTACTTGTTTTGCTTATAGTAAAGCGAAAAAAAAAAACGACAACTAAAAGCAATGTAAAAAGTGCTGACTACACGGCTCTTTTCTTTTTTTCTTCCAGTCTTTATAAAATCAAGCCCATATTATTTATTAAAGGGGTAAAAGAAAAACAGTAATATAATAGTAGGATTTTAGGCGCTGCAAACAGAACAATCATGATAATGATAATGTGTATCACTAGAATATATGGATGTTTTTATTATCATTTTGCTCCCTTTACGTCACACAAGGAAACTGCATTATGCAACTGCTAGAGTTTCCACACACGGGGTAATTGGCAAAAAACTTCAAATAGATAGACAAGTGTAGATATTGCCGAAGCAGCCTAAAAGTCTACAAACAATTTGCCTCATTTTTTCCCTTTTCTTCTGTGTTAGCTGCCTTTTAATAAGCCAGCGAAGAAATAAAAATGCCAATAAATTTTCGTGTAGGTGGTTTTTAAAGTGTTTTTCTTATTTCGTCCCTTTTGCAAAAGTCAATGAAGCTTGAATTGACTTTGTTTTCTTCGACTAGGCAAACAATTGTTTAGTTTGTTTTTTGATGAAAAAACATTATTTTAATTTCATAATATAGAAAAGTTTTTCTAAATCATTCGTATGTTTATAAAGTTTAATGAAGTTAAACGTAAATATTTGCATAAGGATTTACAATTGGAAATTGAAGATAACAACACACATACATAAGCGCACTCAGGTTTAGTAAATGACCCTCGTACTCGATTTCTTACGTAAATAGCTGGCCGGACTCGAACATTAAATATATATATGTGTATATACACACATGTATTTATGCATTGTGTATATTTGTATGCATTTATTCATTATTTTGACATAAGTTAAGTTCATCAAATAACAAAAAAAAGGCAGACACGAGAAAAATCAAGGAGACAATTGGCAAGAAAAGGGTGATTTTCTTATACTTGCTGCGAGGATAAAATTGGCAAAAAGCCTAAAATTTTGCAAAACCCGGTTGTTCTCCATCGATAAATTTATTATAGCCAAAACAAAGAGGCTTAAGTAAATATCAAAAAAAAAAAAAAAAAAAACAAGAAAAAACCATTTTTACAAACTCTCATACACTTGCTCACACCGACACATAAACATCAATATTTGATTGGTAAAAACCTTTACATTATTTTAAGCGTTTACACTCATACCATGCTATCGCAGCCCTTTCAAAAAGCTTGTACAATACTTTCAATTTGGATGTTTGTGATTTTCCTTTATTGGGATTTCGTTTGTAAGATGGGTCAAATGTGATAAGTGTAACAAAGTTTACTGTTTAAGAATCGTTTGTTGGCTTTTCTGTCCACTCTCATCTGTCGAAAATACAAATAATGAACAAACAAATAAACAAACCCAACGAATACAAAACAACATCAATTGATACACAGCCACACACACACACACACACACACAGACACACACATATACATATGTATACGCATATATATAGACGATCCGTTACTCTATTTCTGACCATATGTGTTCATTTGTATTTATATTTATTTGTTTTCATTAAAGTTGGTCTTAATTTAAATAAAAAATATTTCCTTTACTTTTGCCATAAATATTTGTTAAAATGCTGCATGACACTCCGCTTGTAGTAAAATTTATTGAAAGGACTTCAACTATAAGATCACTATTCTTAAATGCGTACCATGTTCAGGACGAAACATGTCAAATTTTAACGCATTCCCACCATTACATTACAAGCTACAACCGTTTTTGGTGAGGCTACTTCTCTAATTTTGAAAGCAATGCAAAAAAAATGTCCGTATGGCAAATGAATTAAGTTTCAATCAGTTTTCTTTTTGCCATTACTAAAGCAAATCGACTTTCCGTTTCGTTTGACTAAAGGTTTCCAAATCTTGTAGCCCAAAAGTTATTCAAGTGATTTATGACGTTGAAGAAACCAAAAGTTTCTTACGCAGAAGGCGACTTGCGTTGAGTTCAGCGTTCTTCATACACCCCACAATGCCACACAAAAAAAATCATTCTCTTTCTGAGAACAATCTTAAGAAGGTAAACCCCTGTAAAAGCCCAAACAAAAAAAAGGGTTTTTTAGGCCACATGGAAAGCTACTAGAGTACTTGAGTATTTGAGGGAGCTATTAAACATATCTTCAAGTACGTTGTAATATGAAAAATACTAAAAAATAGCAACACTGCAACATTTCTTTGGAAACATTTCTCGCAGTGAAGCTACATTATCGCATTTTTGTTCGCAAATGGTTTTAAACGAACGTAAAGACCTTTTTAAGTGATCTCTTAGCGTATTAGAAAAGTCAGAGGTCAAAAGGACTCGACTTAGACTCGAACTTCGAGCAGCTGTTCATTGTACGTAGATGGCCTTTTCCGGAACAACCACATGTTCCAGAAGGTTCCAAGCATCTACTAAGCAAAAAAAAAAAAAAGAATTGATTTACTAAATACTCATCTGATCTACTTTTACCGTAAGGGGAAATATCTATGTAGCTCGTATCGATAGTCGTAGACTGTAGTCGTCAAAAATGAAATATGATGGATTAGAAACGATTAAAGTGCTCACCATTTCCCAATCTTCGACGATTATTGCGAATACCTATTTAAGTTTTACGCAAGTACGCTCTCGACATGTACGACGGTGTGAGTTAGTAACGCGTTTGTTTTTTCTTTTTTTTTTGTTCGAAAATAAAAAATTGTGTGATCTTTGTTTCTTTCAGTATTTAAAGTATAATTAACTTTTTTATGTAAAGTAAAATCTCGGCAATGTCTACTTCAGCTCTAAACTAAGCACGATTCTTCATATATTTGGAACATAAGCGGATGAAAAAGCAATTTGAAAACTGTTGAATTATTTCCGTGAACCTATGTTCGGGCGGAATATGCAAAACAGTGATTATTATTTATTTACTTTAAACAAAATTGCATAAAAATCAATTTTGTATACAATTCAAGAATAGCTACAAAGGTCGTCGTCTAAAAAAAAAAGCATTTATATTCGTCCATTTCTTCCCTTGTTAAAAAAGTTCTTCGACTGTGAGTAGATAACAATCGTGAATATCAAGTACTTGCAAGCCGGTTCTGATATTGAAATGGTAGAGCATACTTGGTCGTAACCGTGGAGAGTGCTCAGTCGGTAAAATCATAGCACTCACCGATTGGGCAAACAGTCTCCAGGCTGCGGCCGTCCTATGTCTTTCTCTCTTTCCTAATTTTTTCCCGATCTTATCAGTGTTACACGTACAGAGGACATTCCATAAGTAAATCAGTTACGTAAAAAAAAACTCCAAGATAGGACAATCAACTATCTTCAGCAAAATATGAAAGTGTGGGAAACTCCTTCGCTGTTTTTAAGGGTGCACGAGTTAAAGTCCAATCTAAAATGTGAATTTAATCGGATTAATTTTGTAGATGGAAAATCTTGGTGTAAATTTAACGCATTTTGGATAGAGTGCTGTCAACTATGTAGTCCTTACATTACTCGTCGTAGACATTGCCCTAGAAACATTTAAAGTCTATAAAGCTCTTACTTTTCTAGACATTAATGATATCGTTACACAAATATTTGAAAGTTAATATAAAAAAGCGTTAGTAATGTTTGAAAAAAGTGATTGCAAGCGCTATAGAACGTATTAAATGAATCAAAGTTGGCTCTTTACCGAATATTTTATGATAAAAATATGACTCACACATCTTCATTTTATTAACAAATTATTGATATGTTAAGAGGATCAGTAATAAATCCTGTAATAAGTCCCGAGACTAAGTACGAAAAAGCAATTTTATATGCTACACCACTGGTGGTACAAGTATATATAAAGTTTGTGTGTATGTGCGCCATAACAGGAAGACTTGAGACAGATCTACTTTATTTTATTATATGGATTAAGTCAGAATCACTTTCTCAATAGATCTAAATTTGTTTGTCCGTCTGTCTGTTTTGTTTTCTTGTTTTCAACCAACAGCTCACAACTTTTGAAATAATTTGAGAACATTTGGTACGTCGGCGTGCTTTGACTAAACGACGAAAGCGATTGCAAACGGTTCGGACCGGAGGACTTTTTCAATTACTTTCCGTATAGCACTTTATTTTGAAAAGTTAGTGTATGAATAACTTTATTAAACGAAGTGGCGTAGTGTATTTAATGGTGCATGGTGGATCACGATGGTTCGCTTACTTGTTTATGCCTCTTTCTTATTTTCTTGTTTGCAAGATTTAACTTTATTCTTCACCGTAATCTTCCTCATGAGTGATACAGCCATTCAAACGCTTCTCTAACATTGTGATGCCCTTTTATAGAACGAGCTGTAGGCATTTTTCCAATATGCTTCAGTTGTCGTAATAACGTCATTACTTCTTCATAAAAAAAGATTACCAAACAGATGTTAGCCAGGCCGACGGAGTGAATTCATGCATTGACCGATCATGCGAGAGGTTCTCCCATATATGTGTAACATAGCCACGGTCGGAAAGGGGTCAGGAAAGCGAAAAAGTTATGGAGTGGCCATAGTTTGGGAGGCTGATAGCCGAACGATAAATGTTCAGCCTGTACCGACCAAGCACTCACTTTAGGTACGACCAAATACGCTCTACCGCACCGACAGCTGAACTTGCGCACACTAAGTTGGTAGTAGCGTCTTATAAACTTGGCGATGCATAAAACTTTTGTCATCGCCGACGCAGTATATTGCCGAAAAATAATTGGGTCGTTTTCCGCCAATCTCTTGGCCCAAGCGAATCAAAAGCGCCATTCATTACTCACCGATTATCGTTGTCGGCTATTCACCGATAGTCGTTGTATAGAACGCCATGCAGATCGACTGGTGCTCGCCGACTGGTTGGTCGCTTTGCACGACTTCCACCAGGCTCTTTCCACTCAACGGATTGTCGATTCGATTCAGGAGTGCAGTGATGGAGGAATGATTCGTTAATTATAAGCAACTTATGAAAAATTCCATTTGTGACAAGTAGCGCACGTGTTCAATGTGTTAATGCCTTAAAAATCTGATTGAGATAATCGCTCATTAATGTCTGTGTAAAATTCTTAAATGGATTGCCCTTATATGATTAAGTAAGAAATTGAAAGGTTTTGTGGCGATTTAAATGTGTTTTTCATTTTGTCCCTTTGAACTGCACAAAGCAGCTATAAAAGCTTACACTATAATAGTTATTTGATTATATATACACGTATGCATATATACGCATACATATATTTATTTACATATATATATATATATATATTTACATATATATATACACATATATATATATATATATATATATATATATATACATAAACAAATATAACATAAACATATATATATATATATATATATATATATATATATATATATACAAGTATGTATTACGGAGACCAACTATAAAAATCTCTCCCTCTATAGATTGCATTATAAAAGTGCATAAATATTTTTACATAATGTTCGCAATGAGAAAGTAAAGCTTTCCGTTAACATTATAAATGCGGTTAAAAACATAAAAGCTTCAGCATAAACAGAAAATTTAAAATTAAATTGAAATAGAAATAGAAATAGAAATAGAATTTTCTAAATAATGAAACGTAATTGCACAACAAATTTCCTTCAATGAAGATTAAATTGAAATCTTTAACTTTTCATTTTTTCTGTAAAGTAATTCAAATATTTTGTACTTAATATATGAGAGCATAAGCAAGAATACATTAAGAACATTACTCGTCCATTGCTGGGAGGAGGGTTGTTTTCATTTCTTCTGCAAATATTTTATATTTAGACAATATCTCGGCTGTCATCCGCTTATCTGAGATTTCGTTAAGTTTCCCCTTTTGCATTTTTTTTTTGATTTTTTTTTTTTGAGGGGAAATTTCTCCCAACATATATTTACCCCTTGTGCAGACGAGGTGCCGCGATATGTGTGTTCCCCTTTTGCAGGAATTTATAAGAGAAGTTTGCAGTAAAACTAACAGTAAAACACATTGCTACTCTTAATGTTAATTGTTCAGCGGCTTAGCAATAAGCGGTGTATGTGCCTCAAAAGCACCCGCTATCTTATATGCTAGCTTCTTGAATAGGCTAACGTGTAAACAAATGAAATAATAATTAAGGGATTGCATAACGATTCACGTAAAAAATTTTGAAGACAGAAAAGAAGCGAGTGAGGGAAGATACCAATTGGTTAATGTATCATATATTTCCTATATATATGTACGTACGTGTTTTATATTGTATTTTTATGTGATTGAGCAGCGCTTTGCAGAAAAGTCCATTCACCGGTTGTATCGCTCATACATCATATCATATATATCGTGTATCGTATCGTATATCGTATATATTTCAATTTTATTACGGTTTTCTTTCTTATTTCTTAATGAACAAATACTAGATTCAATTCAATAAGAATTGCGAAATCGGATCGGATTATATGTTGCCATTTACCCATTACGAATTAATAGCTAAATAGGCAAAGGATCTCGAATAAAAAATCAATGGTCGCGGGCCCACATTTCATAGGAGTCTTTAATATGATCTAAGTTATCCGGCAGCCCTTTTAAGTCTACACCTTGTAAACTTATTTACAAAATATTTAGACAACAAATAATTAAATAAATAAACATTGTGGTCGTTATCGTGACCTCAGTACACAGAATCAGAAATTTTAAGTCAAGGGCATTGCAGATGTTTCATATTTAAGGTCTTCCACCTCAACCACGCAAGAAATTTTGTGGAATCTTTTATCTTAAAAGATAAAAATCGTGGTAAAAATTGAACGGAAACCACTTAAATACCCTAAGCTTTTTCAGTAACTTCCTTACGTTTATTGTTAAGTCATTATGTTTCACACATCATGCATCGTACATAAAGGATGATCGAATCAGAATCTACACCAATAGAAAATTCATCGGTTGCAATTAATTGATTTCTAAGTTATACGATACGATAATTAGTTTGCAGCAGATTTTCATTTGAATTCGCCTCAGAATCGATTTTTTCAATATATCTTGATTTTTATGTGTTTAACCCAATTTTATTCTATAAGTGATAAGAGTTATGGTATTAATTAAGAAGAGAATAAAAACTTATTTATTATGATTAAAATCGACTAATTATATTACATTTTGTTTCTGTCACTCAGTTTTCGTTCTATTTCTCCATCAATTGTCGTCTTTCATGGCAGTCTTCAGAATTTTTAATCGAGAAATCATTTAGGTCGTTTTTTAACGACTTCCAGGACAGTGTATGGCGATAGGAACTTTTCTGGGCTTAATCCAGTTGTCATTGTAGCAGCCTTTCCGACTCACAATAGAGCAAGTTCACTAAATCGCTTCAATCAAGCCGTAATACTAACTTTCACTTTTCCACTCATCTGACGATTACAATAGACCGCTTGTCGAGGATAAAACAAAAAGATTCGGCACACAGTCATTTATAGTAGATCTCGTTTCTAATTCTGTTTGCTTTTGCAAACAAGACAAGACGTTAGCAGAATGTATATCATGACCAGAGTTAAAAGTGTTGGTTTCGCTTTTCTTCGGAATTTGATATTGACGCTAAAAACCCTTTCTCTAAACAATGTTTGCGTGTCTTTATAGCAAGTTATGACAAATTTTTAACGTAACGATTTCCCATATATATATATATATATATATATATATATATCATTACAATGTGCTTTTTATTAAAACTGATTTCTCGATACCAGAAAAAAATTTCGGCAGGCTCACCACTTAAACCCACATCGCAATAGGTTAAAGTGAAAAGAAAACTTTTTATAGTTGTAAAAGATACTATAACAATGGTTTTATATAAGCTTCGGATTTCAATAGTAAATGTTTTTCTTCAAGTGAACCTAAAAGCTTTTGATAGTAAGATTGCGATACTAACTAAAATTAATACAATGATTATTGCATCTATGGTTTGCTAAAGCTTAGGAAAAGCTACATAGACGTACATTAAAATTTAACATAAAAGTTCCATGTTACCCATAAGCTTAAAGGGCTTTTAAGCTCTAAAACGTGTTCGTGAATACAGTAATCTGCAAAAATAATGCAAAAGCACTTAGATAAATTAATAAGTTTTTCACGGAGCAGAGCGAGTTAGAGAGAACATGAAATAAATGCGAGAAAGATAAAACGAGAGAGAGAAAGAGAGAGACAACGACAAAGAGAGTAAAAAAAATTGATATACGAAAACTTATACATTGCTCTCGTTGAACCTATGTTTCCTTTCTTCTCATTTTCTCGCACGCTCTTCTCGTCTTTCTCTGTGTTTTATTCTCTCGCACTGCCTCTCTTCATCATTCTCCCTCACTGATTAGGGCCATAAACAAAGCGTTTTCTGCAAACTGCCGTAGGGCATTTTTTTTTAGGGGCTCAGCAGAAAAAGGAAGAAAAAAATCCAAAACAAAAAATATGTAGCAAAGCATACCCTTAGGAGAAGTTTATTTGAAAATTTTATCATGTGGCTTTAACCGTATTCCATGTGGTATTGTTCGCTGCAAAATGTGTGGAGACCCTGAATTCTTGTTTTTTACCCTAGAGTATAGAAATTTCCGTCCCAAACAATGAGCGACTTTGGGAGCATAATGAGCAGTGATGATTATTATATAGGGGCTTAGATAGATATTTGCTGCAAACGCATAATAGTTGTACGACGACATGTGTATACATGCTATTATTGAGGCCGCTCTTAATGTAAATGTTATATGTGTGCCATACAGTTCTCTAACAGCTTTTGTTGT
Source organism: Glossina morsitans morsitans (assembly GCA_001077435.1). Classification (NCBI taxonomy): domain Eukaryota; kingdom Metazoa; phylum Arthropoda; class Insecta; order Diptera; family Glossinidae; genus Glossina; species Glossina morsitans. Next base: position 27,618 of record CCAG010005121.1, read on the forward strand.
TGCCTTTTTTGCTGTTATTATTATTGTTGTTGGTAGGTAAGTCGGTTGCTTGCTTGCTTGCTCGCTTGCTAACTTGCTTGGTCGCTTGACTTCTTTTTTGTTAATGCAGCTGATGCGTCTGGCTGTTGCTGTTGCTGTTGCTTCCGCTGCTGCTTCTGCCGCTACGGCTGCTATTGCTGCCGTTTCTGTTTCTGTTTCGTTTCGCACTGTATGATACTGTGATGTATACATTAACGATGAGGTGTTTTAAGTAAAATGTTGTTTGCTTGCATCCTTTATGGCTTTTCAGGCTAACATAAAATTTTTAGTCTACAACGAGAAGAGTTTACCGTGTGTCCGTTTGCTTCTTTTTTTTCTGTTATTTAAAGAACGCCGAAAGTAAATAAAATAATAATAGTAATAATTATATAAAAAAAAATGAATGAATAAATAAATAAAAAAAATTAATAAAACAAAATTTTATACAATTCTTTTTCTATCTGTATGTATATTCATACTGGTCACAATTGTTCATGTGCGTTAATTAGAAATATTTAAGAAAAAAATAAATAAATAAATAAATTCATTAACGAAAGTTGCAATAGTTTACCCAAAGAAAAAAGGAAAGAAAAATTAAAATAGAAAATTTTTTTTAAACTCATTTCAAAATAAATGAAATAATAAAGATTTGTTTAAAAAGTTCGTATGAGTTCGTGTGCTGTGTAAAATTATTATAATATTTGCTTAAAATTATATATAAAGCATTGTAACAAAGCAGCAGCAATGGTTTGCCCACATGCTTCTTGTGTTTATGTTATTATATGACCTTCACAGCTTGCTTAACAACTTAAGCATATGTGTTGCTTTACACCATAGTCTTGTTTTTATATACATATGTATGTACATATATATATCCAACGCATATATATTTCTTGCGTTTTCTTCCTTGGTTTCTTTTTTGTTCGTATTTTCGTAGGCTATTTACAATTACTTTTTTGTTGTTCATATTGAGTGTTAAAGGAAATAAAAAGGAAAACAGTTTTAACATAATTTTAATGTTTGTAGAGAAAACACGCACACACACGCACACATATATGAACCTTAATAAATAAAGTAAATAAAAAAGAAAAAAAGAAAATGAATTCCTTTCCCTGACCGTTGTACGTTCCATGAATCGCTAAAGAAAAATACAAAAAATTATATAAAGTTCTTCTTGTAACTTATTGAAAAGCTATTAAAGTTTATTATAATTCACTTAACACTAAGTTAGCGAAAGAACTTTTATTGTCAATTTGAATAAATTTATATAAACGATAAAATTCAAAGTAAGAGCCGGTAAATCAGATAATTGTCATTGCTTTGCTTTTCGAATTACAAGCAATGCTGTCGTGATTGCGAAGTAGAAAAATGCACATGATAATCGATCTTCGTTATCTAAAAGACAGCTAAGCTGGATTCTCATAACATTGAATATTCGAAATACATTGTCTTTAATTCGTATGTTTGATAGATAGCTTTTGTGTTGATACTTTCAAATACAATTCACTCGCAAAAACTACAAAGTAACAACCTTGCCAAACAATTCCTAAAAGTGTGCAACAAAAATAATTCAAACGTTGCATTAATTAGCTTTAAAAGAAACAGAGTTGACCTATTCTTTATGAGAAGCCTTCATCAGGTCTTTATTTCATTTAAATCTCCATATAAACTGTAAACTAAATAAAGAATTTTCAATGTATTCTTACATAAGTTCAACGCCGGGAAATTTCGAAGTGAAAGAATCTCGCCTTGCTTATTAGAACTATTCAGTACATAGAAAAACTTTTCTTTAAGATAAAAAAAAATATATATATATAAACAAATAGAGTCGATAGTTGCAAATGTCGGTTTTTTTCAGATGCTGATACAATGTGAAAACTCTCATAGAAACTGCAAACCATTCTTCCACTAACAAGGTGACTAAGGCAAAAAACAAAAAAACAAAGCATTGCCTACTTTTGATAGCTCTTTTAAATAATTAAAAGATGTTGCCTACTTCTTTAGGCAATTGTGCTTCCAAATCTTATCTTCACCAGTTAGCTGTGTATGACGAGTACATACCTCGTGATCCGTTCATTCGTCTTTATCGGATTTCCTTTCAAAATTTTATCATTATAAATAAGTATTTGCCGTAATAATGTATTTTAGAGAATACTTTTGTCATTTTGTTAAAATGTTTCATTACAATCCAATTTCATATTCCCCCATACTCTACCTATAAAGAGTATACGCGTATATCACTAGACTAAGAAATTTGTCGACACAGCCAATTGGTTAATAAGTGATCGGTCATTAAAAATTTTGTTCTTCATCAAAATTATCAAAAGAGCCATAAGAAAAAGTTACAAGTAAGCGATTTTCCAAAACATTCTCGCAATAAACAAGTAAAATCCGTATAGTGGGCCGCGGGCCACTATTAAATACCCTAAAATATTCCGCTTAATACAATTATCGGTGAAACGATTTTTCAACAGCTTCAAAAGCTTTATGTGAGAAGTAATCGAAAAAGTGGTCCGATCCGATCCATTTTTAGTAGCGTTCGTCCTTGGGTCGGAACGCATCGGTGCACCAAAGGTCATCAAATTATCGCAAAGATTATGGACTGTAGGTTAAACGAAAGAAAATAAGGCAGACAGACGGACAGACAAGCTTAGGCATAATAGAAGGTTAAGCCGCCACCTCCGCACAAAACTTAGTACAACCTCGTACTGCCAGTGTAGCAGGGTACAACTAATTCTAATAATAATTAAGAGATAAAATGAAGCTAAAATTTATAGGCCCTTTAAATAAACTGACAATTAAGTGAAATTTTTTTTATAATTGCTAATGTCTTATAATTCAGTATACATATGAGAGGTGAGGCGATAACACTTAGCTACTAACAGTACTCTCATGCGTTCTTAAATTATCCAGGGGAAAGGAGACACATGTACGCGTATATTACAAACGAACAAATATCCACATAATTGCTTATTATGACATTAATGATAATGTCGGAGAAAAACGTTTTCATACACCTTCTTACACTTAGGCGCGGTTTAAATATATCTCTTATTAAAAAGTTTATATCGAATTAAACTAAGAAATTTTGTAAATTTCTAAACTCAAATAGTTCGGTAAAATTATTCAACCGATATTGGTTTAAGTAATTATCGAAATCAATTAGTTAAGTAGAGATAACTATGGATCCTATTTAAATAATTTAAAAATCCTTGCATTATTCTATTATAGAAAAGCTATAGTATAATACGCCTCGGTGCCGTTGGTAACGTACGATGGTCTTTTCACTTTATGTTAATTATCATAATTGAAAACGTTGAGCAATTGTCTATAAAGATTATGGATAATTAACTAATAAAACGAGAAAGCAAAGTGAAAGAGATAAAGCATTACAAAATTTTCAACCACAAACACAAATGTTAACATGCCAACGTTAGCAATGATTCCAAAACATTGATGTAGCTATGCATACAAAACATTTTATTTTGCAAATAAACTCTAAAATGTACCGTTCGGAGAGGCGGATTTATAGGACGTAAAGGACGTAAAGTGTCAGCGGTACCAGAAAAGGTAAAACCAAAAAGTTTAAAAGAAAAAAGAAGAAACAGCTGAACAGTATAAAAGGAAAAGGGGACCGAAAACATCAACTCTCTCACACACATATCCACACACACGCTTATACATACTCTTATTAGTTATTTATAACTTTATTATATCCCATTTGATCACAATTAGACAATTACTTACAGTTCCGTTTGTATTTGTTTTGTGTGTTCTTCCTCTTTGCACTCGGCTCCTCCTTCCCTATTAAAAAAAATAAATATATTTATGTATGTATTGATGCTTTCATTCGTTAGGAAAGTTATTATATTTAACACTTTCTTTGCCATTTGTGCGCCATGTGCACCGTTTTCGGTACACAATAAGAATTTCAACGACTTTAACCACAATTACCGTATTTCTTGTGCTTATGGGAGAGATTATACATTTTGAAAAGCACCGTGTAACGTTACACGTTTCAAACAGAATAGTAAGCATTTCTATGTCGCATAAAGTAGCGATAATAATAATTAATATTTGTATTCCAATGTGTTAATTTGAACAGTTAAACTTGGTGTGCTGTAAATGGTACATCATATTTCATTGAACGTAAAATCCCTAAAGTCCCTGGTCTAGAAAGGCCAATTATTTGTAAAATTGTCGAAAAGGAATTGTTTGTTAAATGACGTTAAGTAAATTGTATACATTATATATATCGGCCTTTAGGCACAAATATCCGACGCATTCAAGATCTAAAGCAAAAATTAATCAAAAATCTCCCTTCAACTCCAGAAGGAAGTGAAAGTCTCATGTTTTAAGCGAATTAAATCTATTTTAGATATATTTCGGATTTGGAAAAAAGTTGATAGCGAAAATGTAGTTGAATCCAAATTATATTGGGATTGTGGATGCGATATTTGTAGTCGAATATCGAACGGAAAATGTCAAAGTCTCGTCTTTAGCGCGATATACTTTCTGGTGATTGGGCGGTAGGAAGTGAGAAATCTGTTGCGTGAAGATCGTACGTGCGTCATCAAACGAAAAGAGACACTGTCCTTATGAAATTTCTTGCACAGATCCCTTATAACGATTAGCGAGTTATTAAACGACAACAAGAACCACAACAAAAATAAACAAAAATCTTTCCTCCCTTTTTCCTGCATGAAAAAATTGCTTTTAATTTGACCAAATTTTATAAATACTTTTTTTTTCAAGTTCTGCACAAATTAATTTTCTTTCAACATCCGACACTGCATGTGCGTAGCACGTAAGCTAAGCAATGATTCGGTAATTGCGATCGAGTAAGAGTTCTTGCGAAATGTCGCGACTGAATTCTGCATAAGCATAATGTTTACAGGGTATGGCACCAAATGCGTTGAGTTTTTTGTAGTTTTTTTTTTCTTCTTTTTTGTTTATTTGCTCATCTTAGCGAAACTCAATCAATCGCTATTAAGTCATAATTGCTGCTGTTACTGTTTACATGATCTGCTATGCTTTTAATTATCGAATAAAATTGAATCAGCCATAAGTGAATTAAAGACCACAAGGAAAAAAACGAAAGCAAAAAAAAAAAAAAAAATGAAAAAATATACAAACAGAAAGAAAAAAAGATGTGCTAACCAAATCAATGGTGAAAATTGAGTTGCTAATGTTGTTGCCTAAAAGGTTCTGCAAGCCATTAGTACTAGTAGCAGTAGTCATCACAGTGATGGTAGTAGTAGTACTAGTAGTTGTAGTAGTAGCAACAATAAATTCGAATTGTAAATGTTTTCCGCGCTAATGGTTTTTAGGCGATGTGTGTTCGTACATGTGTAAACGGCCGTGCGTGCGTGCGTGCCTTAAACTAACTCGTAACAATTATACAAATATTATCAACCAGTCAATCATTCAACTCAATATTCAGTTACATCAGCCATCAGCGTAGTTAAATATCGAATAGTGCTCTCTATATAAGAACAATTTTTGTTTAAATACAATTAGATTGTATTTTCTATGGCACTGTTGTTGCATGTATATATAATATACATATATACATACATACGTAAATTCATACAGATTAACATTGCATAACAATGTGTGTGACATGAGGCAACTATAATACACCTACAATACAATACACTTTACAATCAAAATTGCCAGAGAACGAGACGTGAACGACAACTACAACGGCGACGACGTGTTTAAGCAGCAGCAATAATTTTTGATTCATTCGTTCGCTGATTCACTTACCCATCCATTCATTTAATCATCCATTGATTCATTGTCGAAATTGCCCATTGTTAAATGTTGCCTATGGTCGAGTGGCAATTTGTACGTTTTCGTGCCCGCTTAAATGTACAATGAAACTGATAACGCAAAAGGTAAGTGAACGCTGATCACCGAACTCTTGTAAAACGCCCCACAAAAGCGCAAATGTATAAGGCTTGTTGACAATTTTTATGACCAATATATATGAGTACGTATGTATTGTAAAAGAGAAAATTCTCTCCTAGAAATATTTAGTCACAACTCCACCATAATTATATATCCGGGCTCTTATGCCGGAAATTAGGAACATCTTCAACACTAGCAATCAATGATGATGAGCTTTTTTGACCCAACCTTATCTACGGGGACTTGATAATTTTATATCAATATGTTGGGTAAATAAACGGTACTTGTTGATTGCGTTAATGAATGATAGTTCTTTAAATACATACACGCGATATGATAACTGCACTCACTATTCTATGAAATTTGTTATCATATGGCAAATAATCGTTTATTCTTTGAAGGTAAGACACATGCTAAATCTTTTTTTTCTGATTTATTTACGCGTCCAATAAAGTCTGCACCACTCGTTGCAGTGAACTGTGTTGAGCGCGTGCGGACATTTGCAGGACCTGGAACCGCTTGCTACGCATCTAACGCCTTCTATTACAACAAGCGGTTTAGAAATAGCTCCTGTCTGTCCCTACATCTGCTTGTATAACTGAGATTTCTTGATATAATTTCCTGATATTTCACTGGAATATGTAAAATCACGAGCGCACCATATTGAATATGTACACAAGTAGAGCGAGCTACAAAGCGATTTCGAATCTGGACAGATTTGGCATACAACCGCAAAAACTTAATATATTCTCATACAACAAGCGGTGTATAGTGAATAAGAAGGCGTTGCAAGAGAGTGTAAGATATTTAATGGGCTAGCATAGTACATCCATAACATTTGACCCAGCACCGGGGAATAGGGAAACTTCAACGACACTCTATTATCTATATAAGGTCGGTTAGCAAGACAAGCTCATTAAATAAATATGGGTTTGGTATGTGCCAAATTTCATAATCTTCCAAGCATTTTACAGTTTGCAAGTTTAATTCTATTGGTGTTGACAACACACCAAATCGATCAAAGGATACGCCGATAGTGCAAATAAACTAAGAATGTCTCTGCTTACGTGTAAACGTTACGTGTAAAACTCTCCAGCGAAGATTCAATGAGTATTTCGTCCTTCTGCGTGTCATTCTCTCGTCATCTCTCTCATCCTGTTCTGTCATTCTCTTTATTATTATAGCGAAGAAAGTAGTTCAAGTTTTAAAGATATTTACGTAACACTGAAAATTCGTTGACTCGAGTGGTTCCGTGCCAGCAACGATATAGTTAGTTTAGTTTCAAAAAAAAAAAAATAAATAAATAAATAAATAAATATCTGACTCAAAAGCAAATATCATTTACCAAGTCGTTATCAATTGATTTGAACGGCTTTATTAGCAGCAACACGACCGGTAATCAACTCAATCAAGAACTGTAACTTATGTCATATATCAGTTTATAAGTTAGATAAGTGTGCGTGTCTTTTACGAAAGAAAAGCGAAGTGTTTCGAAAATGCTCATTGTTTGCTTGCACGGCTCAAATGCATTTAAACTTTGAAGCTAGCGTCAGAAAACTCGATGAAGAAATCGGGTTTTTCTTATTTTAGCATTTGAGCTTTCACTTTATAGGCTTACGTATTATTGAAAAGAAATTCTTAAACTAATGAAATAATTTCAGGGATTAAAAGGAAGAGGAATTGAGCACGACGAACATACGCTATCGGCTCCATGTGATGTTTAAGTGACAAGCGATAAACGAAAGTATTGTTAATACTGTTTACATTCGCTCCGAAGACCTATTGAAGATATTTATTGTTCTTGAATACAAATGCAATACAAAGAAGAAAAGTCTTGCTGTCGCTTGCTTCTCGGAGGAAAATTGGTCCAATCATTTAAAATTGGTCCATTCGTTCATTTACCTCAGGCGGAATTTCTTATGGTTCCCCATAAAACTAAAAACATTTTTACAGAATATTTTCCTTCAGTATATATATCTCTGTGTATAATATTTTAGGTTTCCTTTCTTGTTTTTTGTCCCGTGTAATAAGCGCTCGTAGTTTTTGGGCTCGCATCAGTCGATTATAGTTACGGTTAGTCTTATGCTTGTCAAAATTGATTTTTAAAAAGGTCACACATTTAATATATTAAAATTAATCTACTAAATAAGTAGAATATTAGAAGTTTTTTAATTTAAACTCTCTCCTATGATATATTTACATTCACATGCACACAAATAAATGGCATACTTTGTGCAAAATATATTGAAGAGCAATTTAATACTAAACGCTACACATAACCGCATAACTTTATATCAGTATATGTATGTACATTTGTGTATATATGTGAAAGATATACATTGTATTAGATCGCACTCCATTATATTTTCGCAAAGAGATATAAAGTAAATTTAAAATTAAGTGTGATAAACTTGGCAGAGTTTTAAGTTAATATGACTTTCTCAAAGTAACACACTAACACACGTTCACACGCAAAGAGCTTGAGCGAGCGAGAGAGAGAGTGAGCGGGACATAAGCAATAAAACAAAAGAGAACTGAATCGAACACACCGAAACATACGGAAACACAATGTGAGCTCTCAAG
>CCAG010005122.1:0-53714 GCA_001077435.1 Glossina morsitans morsitans
AAAGAAGAAAAGTCTTGCTGTCGCTTGCTTCTCGGAGGAAAATTGGTCCAATCATTTAAAATTGGTCCATTCGTTCATTTACCTCAGGCGGAATTTCTTATGGTTCCCCATAAAACTAAAAACATTTTTACAGAATATTTTCCTTCAGTATATATATCTCTGTGTATAATATTTTAGGTTTCCTTTCTTGTTTTTTGTCCCGTGTAATAAGCGCTCGTAGTTTTTGGGCTCGCATCAGTCGATTATAGTTACGGTTAGTCTTATGCTTGTCAAAATTGATTTTTAAAAAGGTCACACATTTAATATATTAAAATTAATCTACTAAATAAGTAGAATATTAGAAGTTTTTTAATTTAAACTCTCTCCTATGATATATTTACATTCACATGCACATACTTTGTGCAAAATATATTGAAGAGCAATTTAATACTAAACGCTACACATAACCGCATAACTTTATATCAGTATATGTATGTACATTTGTGTATATATGTGAAAGATATACATTGTATTAGATCGCACTCCATTATATTTTCGCAAAGAGATATAAAGTAAATTTAAAATTAAGTGTGATAAACTTGGCAGAGTTTTAAGTTAATATGACTTTCTCAAAGTAACACACTAACACACGTTCACACGCAAAGAGCTTGAGCGAGCGAGAGAGAGAGTGAGCGGGACATAAGCAATAAAACAAAAGAGAACTGAATCGAACACACCGAAACATACGGAAACACAATGTGAGCTCTCAAGATCACATACATAATACATAGAGGGTTTAATAGCAAAAAGAATTTCTGCTTAATACTTTAGATGGGATTCTCAAGTGCGCATTTATTCATTCCTGTCTACGAAATTTAGTTGAAACACAATTTAAAGCGAACGAATTAAAAGAAAGTTTTTTTTTTCTTTTTATAAACGTGTTTCCATCGTTTCTTTTTTTTTTTTTTTTTTTTTTTTTTTTTAGATATATAATTTTCAACATTATTTAAACTTATTACCTTGGCACTCATACGCCATGTGCACGTGTACGACTACGCAATGAACAATGCCAATAGAGAAAATGAAGCCACAACTGGAACTAAGTTAAAGTTTCACCTGCCCTTCCTCGCCCACCACTCCTCCTATGTGCATACATATGTTTATACTAAAGAGTGTGTACATACATATAAACATCCATATAAAAAAAATAAATTTAAAAAAAAAAACACCTTTATATGCTTGTATAAATGGGCGTATGTGTATGCATGCATGCATGAATAAGAATATATACTATATATATATATATATATGCATATATGTATAAGTATGCTGCGCTTAAAGCTTCGCTTAAAGTGTAACAACATAAAGCAGAAGCAAGGCAAGCAACAACAGTCTGACAGGAACATTGAGTTGTATGTATGCGCAGCAAAAGCGATTGCATAGTAAAACAATAACCATAGCAACAATAGCTACAATGGTTCCCTTGGGACCTGCAAAAAGGCAAATTTTACTCAGTACTCATTTTATGTTTTCTTTACCTTACCTACCTTAACTACCTTTTCCCGTGCCTCACTAATAAGAGACGTAAGATGGAAAACCAAACAAGAAGACAGGTTTTTGCATACAGACTGATGTCTCAACCGTAACACACCTGAAGCCATGTCTTTACTCAACAAAAAGGGAAAATCAAAAAAAAGGAAAGAATTTATTTTCATATATTTCGTAGAAAGACTGCATACACATGCATGCAACTTTATGCAGAAGAGTTTTGATACTTTTAAAATTATTTGTAGAGATTTCTCTGTAATAATAATATGTGTGTGTGTGTGTGTGTGTGTGTGTGTGTGTGCGTGTGTCTATGTGTTTTGATGCCTTTGAAGTTGAAGCTACCATTTAAATGTGCATTTTTTGTAACCATCACAAAAGCAAGTAACGGAACAAATGCTTTAAACTTTACCAAGCAAATGGAAGAATGTGTGCATATGTAAATAGTCTTTGCCTTGAGATCTTCTTTAGTGGAAAGCATCTAAAGAAGAAGAATTGTATAGAACGAAACTTAACATATCACTTGGTTTCTATGCAAATAAATAATCATTCGTATATCACTCTTCTCTTTCTTTCTCTCTCTCTCTCTCTCTCTCTTCCCCTTTCTTTGTTTCTCTTTACCTTTCGCGTGAATTTGTTGTTTTGCTGGTCTGCTCTAAAGTTTTAAAAGGAAATTCTTCCCTTGCGATGAAGCTTAACTCAGCTTTGCTTACCTCAACTCAACCGAGTTAGTTGATGGCAAATATACCGGGAATGCATTAAAGTCTCCGTTCGATTATTCGTTACATACATATCTATGAAAAATATAATATAAGATAAAATTTCTTTTATCGTGTTCATTTCCCCAACTATCAACCGTCAATCAGCCACCAACCATCTCACTACACATACTTTTATCACCAATCACATGGTATGTAAACTCTGACATCTTTATATTAATTCAAATATATTTCACATTGCATTCGTATGGAATAAAATTTATATTAAAGCTACGACGATGTTCAACATGAGAATGATGCTGATAGTGTTATACAAAAAAAACAAGAAAAAACAAGAAGAAACCATAACTTTGTAGAGAATATCAAGTGAATTATTAGATTCTTTGTGGATAAAAGAACGAATTCTATGTGCACTAGTTATTGATATAAGAAATCATACGAACAAAAAAGAGAAGAGAAATTCTTCGCAATATTGATTTCTATAAATAGATGGAATAATATTCCATTCACTTTAATATGGATTACGGAAAAGGAATCGAAAAAGAGCTTTAAAAATTCGCCAGATATTTAAAAATAAAAGGGTTTTTTCAAAATTTTGAAATATTTTTTGAGTTTTCTTTCGCCTTTTTTTAAGCCATAGAAATTGTAATGCTGCGATCAAAAACTAAAACCAATATTCAAACGAAAGTGGGCGGGCTTATCGAATATGAAAAATACATTTTTTCTAAATTTGTCGTCTGTGTCAAATTTTACAACAAAAACGTCATCAGTGTTTCAATTGTGTTTATTGAGCGTTGAGTAGAACTAGCAAGTGATCATGGAACGGGAGACGAGACTGCGCATACGATCCAGAAAAAACAGACCAATTGAGCGAATATCGTGCGAAGCGTATGAGCCAAGATCAATAAAACAGCGCCAAGCTCGCTCTCTACACTGGACGTAGATTTAAAGAAACAAAAATTATGTTGGTTTTATTTTCCGATCGCATTATTTTATAAATGAAATAAAAAAAAATATACTTTTATATCAATCGCGGAAGACTGTGGCGATGCTAAATCGAAGGATTATTGCATTTGTATCATGCGAGGCGTAGCCAGACGGGTAATTCTTTCTTCGTAGTTTAACGTAACCTTAACTGATATCGATGTCAAATTTCGTGCTTTTTTTTTACAATCAATCGCTTCGAGGAAGTTGCTTATGCCTGCAACTTGGTGACTGTCAGAAGGAAGTGTGGGAAGATAGGGAAGAAGGAGATAGAGAGTTGGCCGCAGTCCAACCGGTAAATTTTATGATTTTACCGACTAAGCGCTCACGTGAGTTACGAAAAAGGTGAACGCTACCACCCTGAGGTTTGAACCCGAGCACACTGGCTTGGCAGTCATGATATTTATTTACTTGGCTTCTTCTGCATATGCCAATATCTCGCGCAACTCATCGGCTAGAACTAAGGCGAAGCGAGGTGAATAGGCCCCTAGCGGAACGATATGAATTGAATTTCTGGTGAAAATCTCGAAAAGTGAAGACAGCGCACAAGAGACCAAAAGTTTTTTGACCATAATTTGAAACAGTAGCTTCAAGCAAACAACGTTTAGCCATAAAACAATATTCTTGGTTAAGGATTTGATTCCGCAGAAGCAATTGATAATGTTCGACATCGAAATAATCGAGAAAAACTTAATCTTGTTCATATTTGATCACATCTGTGAAGATTCTAAGTCGGTTAAAATTCATCTGTCCCTTCGTCTATTTGTCTGCCGACGTTTATAATTGTAGATGAACCGTTCACGGTCAGAAAACCAGGTATATGTATAGATTATATATAAATATATATATATATATATATATATATATATCTGTTTTTCTGATCATATATATATTTATATATATACATATATCAATGCATTGTTCAATTTGACAGCAACTGCAATCTGTAAAATAAAATTATAACGGATTATAACTTGCTGAAGTAGACGCATAGCGAGCTACCTCGTTCTACTTTTGGCCAGCAAGAAAATATTTTGGCAAAGCCAAGAACAAATCAAAGTGGAAAGCATAGCCAATGTTGCCTTTGATGGGGTTCATTAGGTGCGTCCCGTGCAAGAAATCGGATGTTCTTCTAAATGATCTTAGTATAGATAATTGAGGTCATATTGGGAAATTGAAAATCAAAGTAATTTTTTATTTATTTTTTTTTTATTTCTAAAAAGTCCTAATACACGTTTGCCAACCAAGCCAAACTATATATATTTTTGTGCTTGTTATGACTCAACGAAGATTGATTTACGACCAACAACCAACTTGGTGCGTTACAACATTCCTCTAACTGTATGCGCTACTTATGAAATGCATAACAAGTCATCGGTTAGGACGTATAAGTCAAGCATCTATCTTAATTGTTATATCTGTGATTGTTTCAAAAACAAGCGACTTGCAAACGGAAGGAAAATACCAAAAGATACTCATGCTGAAAAGTAAGAGTAGGGATGGACATAAAAAATAATTAAAAGACGGCCATGTATCTAAGACAAGTTTAAGAATACAAGTATGCCACATTTGCTTATCATATGTATTCTGTGCGCCTTAAAGTGAATGAACATATCTAGTGTGCACGTCTTACAAAAATATTCGATCAGACTCAGATAATTATCGAACTTTTATCCTTTAAGAATCTTCTCTTAAGATGATGCCTTAACACTCTTGTTTTGCCTTTTGCGCTTGTCGAGGCCATAAAAGGTTCAAGTTGAAGTCATAATTGTCTTAACGACTGCTTCAGTTACTGATTGACTGAATGCCAAATGTGCTGAGAAATCATAATGGTCTGGCAGATTTTAGTTATAGAAGAAAATCTTCCAACTTCTTATTCTTATTTCTTCTATGCCAATTCTTTCCTCTTTTTGTGCCATATTTACTACGAGACAATCAAAGATAGACAAATATTTTAGGAATATAATAACATCGCATAAGTGTATCATAGACATGATAGAAGAGAAACAAGAGTTTTGTTAATATGCATGACCATATGCCATTTCAAGTTATAGTAAAACTCAAGTCTCTGCTATTCATACCGAAGGCAATACTTAACTATGCCCTCAACGTCCAAACGCTCTCTGGCCAGTTTGTTCGAAAATATGCACATCCTCGCCATATAAAATATACATTTATATAAATAAATAAATAAATAAATAAATAAAATAAAAAAAAAAATAAAAAAATATGCTGTTATTCAAAATTATGGTCTGATAGTTAAATGTTTATGTAGAATTTGTTTTATGATATCTCTTAAAATATTCTCTCTTTTTAAGGTTTTCTTCATTTCTTTTTTTTTCGGTTTACACATTCTTTCTTTATACGAACGATATCTTCAAGAGTTTCGTTTTGTGTGTGAGGGCTTGTATGCTTATATGATACATTGCTTTAGTGATACAATACAAAGATACAACTAACAATATGATGCTTTAAGCAGTTACGTCGACATCATATTACGCTCAATGAATTTTATGGGTTTTATGTATGTCATGTCTATATATATATGCACATACAATGCCTGCACCGTGATACTAGTAGCACCGTTTTGCGATACCGAAGGGGAAGAAAATTTAGCATATGAAGAAAACTTTTCATTATTTTATGAATATTCGTATACGTAGTTGTTTAATATATGTTTTAGCAAAAAAAAAAATGAGCACAGCAACACTTGCTTACATACATACATGCATAAATACATAGATACATATTAAGGGCGGATCTGGCGTTGTCAACATTATTTAAATTTAATACAATACAGATATAAAATTAAAAAATATATTTTTAAATTATGACTGCATTTGGAGAAAATGTCTTCATTTTTCTTACGTACAAAACTAATAAATTTTTTTCCATTCCCTTATTTTTCGGTCGAAAGAAAAAAAACGAAGAAACTCTTTCATTAGCTTCTTGCTTTTTTCTGTTCCCCTTTTTTTTTGTTTTTTTGCTTTTTTCTGTCTTTACATAACTTGCTATATGTATGCCGGCATGTATGTGGATATGTATGTAGGGATAACGGGAAAAACTGATGACATTATAGCTTATATTCGTTATTGCCCGAGATGATGAAGACAAAATAGTTAAACATTAGACGACACTCTAGCTGTAGTATCAACCGTAGAGAGAAAGAGAGAGAGAGAGAGAGAGAGAGAGAGAGAAAGAGAACAAAGTAATAACAATGACTGACAATAACAAAATATAGACATCACAGTGATGGAATATGTATCGAATGTGTGGCGTTACAAGAAACAAACGCAGAAAAACGAAGAAGAAAAAATGACGGATTTGCCCGGTTCCTCGCCTCAACTGCCGCTATAACTGTAAAATAGTTAAATAAACAAACAAGAGCAAAAAATAGTTTGTCTTCTGTAAATTTTTTTTGTTTTTCCACTTTCACTTAGTACTGCTATGATGTATTTCACTCACTCTGCCTCTCTCTCTCTCTCTCTCTCTCTCTCTTTCTCTTGCCAAATGGATTCACCAGACGTATGGTAAACATGTCAAATTGACAAGAATACACTAAATGGCTGGCTAACCAGCCAGGACGGCGGACAACTAAACAAAATCTGAAGAGCAAGAGAACAGAAATATTTACATTGTTTTTTTGCATTTTCGTTTTTATGCTTTTTATGCTTTTTATAATAAAAGAGAAATACAGAATTCACGTGTAAATTATTTATGTCCTAAAGATAGACAAACGTGCGGCGAGACTTAATTGAGCAAAAGTTCTTTTCTCCTTTTTTCCTCCAATACTTTAAGCATTCATGAAACGTTTCACTTTCATCCGCGTGAATTTACGGAATATTGTATGTATGCATGTGCGCTTGCTTTTTATTAAATAACTACGCATCTGTTCATAATTCCGAAGCAAAGTTCCGAAATATCCGCGCCAGTTCCCCCACTCGCCTGTTTATCAAATACACGCGTGGTATACCAATGGTGTGTTGCAAAAGTCGAAGGTTAAGTTTTAATCAAAGAAAATGGAACAAGTATAAAAAGGCCACTCAACACTTTTATGCGTTGCAGAAAAAAACTTATTAATAAAACGAAGGGGAACGGGCGTTAATCGAACTGTTTTTCTTTTCTTTTGCTTTTATAATTATTTGTGTTTTATGCACTCGAACGTCTGTTCTTTGTTTTATTAGAGAAATCCATCCAGTGTATGCAAATACGCAAACCTACTCTCACACATATTTCTTACTTTCAAATTCGACCATTTACTTGCCTCTCTTTTCATTACAGAAATGTATGCAGGCCTGCAACTATGCACACGGCTTACATATGTACACAAAGACACATCAGACGCAAATAGTGTTTATTAACGTACACATGCCATTAAGAGACGCAGCCATTCAAAACCTCCTTATTATTATATATTATATATATAATCATTTTGAATTAAAAATTTGCTAAACTTAAATTATGCCTGACACTTGACTTTGAAGAACAGCCTAAAACACTTGTACTTTGCTTAGGCTTAAAGAGACAATTTTTCCTAAGGGCTACCATATCTCTATAGGTTTCAATGATCTCTCTGTCGAAATGCTTTGTATTGCAAAAAAAGAATTTGTATATTTTGCTATACTACTTACTATATTAGGTACTTCATCATGAAGCAAATTATTTCCATGTACACACATGCTTGTGCATGACTTGATTGTCGTATGCCTTTTTCTTAGTACAACATAAAACGCCAAACAAGGACACAAATTATGTGTGCGTGCGTTTATGTATTTATTTGAAGCTTATGCTGTTCATATATTTCCCCAATAAATTAGTCCTTCAGGAATATATTAATTCATCATAAAGTGCACCAAATTTTGTCCATCTTGTTTTTCTAATTTACACGAAAGCGACTGCGAAATTCTAATATACATGTATGAACAAATTTTTCGAAATGGTGGCCGTGTACTCACCTAAAACGCTTGAGAGGCATCTGCAGTTCGTTTGATCCATAAGTTAAAACAGGAACAATTGCAAACAAGTTTCGCTGTAATATTATGAGAATGCTATGTCCATCGAGTTTTAGATTGTATGGGATCTGTGGAGGCATTGCTTTCTTCTCTTTTTATTTCTGGTACTACGAGTGTTAGGAGTTTCCTGCAACATCCGTCAGACAGTGGGAACGGTCCATTGCGGCCCGTAGCGAAAGAATTAATCCACTACGTCGTGATGCGCTCCATAATTAGTTTAGAACACTTACCTTGCCGCGCTCCATTCTCCAAGTCCCTTTATTTGTTACTCATGTCGGTCGCATTACTACGAAAAAACTTATCATTCATTGTAGAACTAACCCATTTTTATGCAGATAATGTATCTTCATTTGAGGAGTGTACACAAGAGTCTTGTTTGTCTTATGATAAATAAGCACAAAATCTCAAAAGAGTGAAGAAAAGAAAATTTAATGACTAGTAACTTTGTGTGGACATGGCCGGTGGCTATAGAATTTTCGATTTTAACACGTAAACAGTAGAGTTTTTCGTGAACTAAATGTGAAAAATTTCAGCCTTCTATCGTTTCTAATAAGGAGCAAATAACCACAAAATTTTTGTTTAGAAAAACATAGTCGCGCGGGCTTGTATTGTGACCTATTTGGCCAATTTTTAATACCAAGCTTCGTTCAACACCATCCAATGCTTTTGTCAAATTTGAAGTCGACATCTTCATTTTTGCAGCCAGGCGAGTGTCAACAGTATACACCGTACAGACGAACAGACATATGTTAATAAATTCAAAATATCATACTGATCAAGGATAAATATAATTTATAGGGTCCACGAAGCGTCTTTTTGGGTGTGGCAAACATTGTGACAAAATGAGTATACCCCCTGCCCGTCAATGGTGGGTATAAAAATGTGTTTTCATAACAATAAAAAAGAAAAATAAAAATATTTTCAGTTAAAGCGAGTTAAAGTTTCTTGTATTTTCTTTTTGGTTTTTCCCCTTTTTTCGCTTTTCGTAAAAAATACTTTCTAATAAGGTTTTAAATAAACTTTTTTTTATTTACGTAACCTTTTCTATCGTTTATTTATCTTTTTTATCCTTTTTCCCATTATGGCCATTTGCCTTGTTTCATTTTTTATGATTACTTCATTTTAAACGGTCGTTGTCTCTTGATTATTATTTTTCATTCATTCATATATCTATATATATATATCTTTCTCTTTTTATCTTTTCGATTTGTGTTACGTTTTCTCTCTCCCTCTCGCTCTAGGTTTTGCTAATTTATCGCATAAATACGTACATGCACATATATATATATATATATATATATATTTAACCATATATGTATATATAGATATTTGGTGCATGTGTTTTATTTTAAATCAAACATTGTCAGAGCGTTATTGTCATCGTCAACATGCGCGTATACAGACATCGAATACTAAAATAAAATGACAAACGTAACAGAAGGAAAGGCGACGGTGGCATTGTGTGTGTACGTGTGCGTGTGCGTGGGCGAGTTTATATGAATGTGTGTGTGTGTGTGTGTGTGTGTGTGTTTGTGTACTTTTAAAATCTATCGCGATGTGGATATGTGCTTGTGTGACTCTATTTGCCTGTCTGTCTGTCATTCGGTATGCAGACAATTCGCTTCTTTTTTTTTAATTGCATATATGTGTACGGAATGTGTATGTGTGGTATGTGTATTTATATATTTAAACCGTACATAGATATGTATATGTAAACTTATATATTCATGCACGGAAATAAATACATATACATGTACATACGTCTAACTTAAACGTTTTGTATAAGCAGTTAATTATGCATAATGTGCGAGTTGTCTGCATTAATTTGTAAACATGCACAAAATGTATGAACAACAGCAGCAAAAAAAAAATATATATCAACCAACCCGCCAGCCAACCAACCAAACAAGGAATGACTCTAACTCAGTGTCTAATATAATACAATACGTAATATAAAGTATATATGAGTGCTTTTATATAATGTTATGTGATATATATATATATATATATGTGTGTGTGTGTGTGTGTCTGATTATCACGTACAATAATTTTTGTTCTTGTTTTGTTTTACGCTTATCTATAAACATTTTCTTTTACTATGTCCGGTATTCTCTTCGTTCACATTTATACGTATATTTGTTTTTGTGTTTGTGTTATAACAATTTTCGACGTATATTCCAACACAAAGGATAATAAAATTTCTCCCTTTTATAATTAAATTTTTTTTAATTAGGTAAAAAAAAGACGGCAAAAAGAGAAGATTATTTCACAAAAATCTATTTTCATTTTATTTACTTATTTACAGCTTTTGTTCGTTTTCTTCCTTATGTAGGAAGTGGGGCGCTTGAGGGGAATTGAAATTTGAAGTTTCCTTTTTTATTAAAAACTTATTTCGTTTTTTTTTTCCTTTATATCTTTTGATACATGTGGCTTGCTTTCCATGCACACATATCGTTTATCTATTCGCAAAAATGCACACGCACACAAATACAAGCACAAAAGGTACGTATTTAAGTCAAATTGTTTATGTTATCTGCTAGCTGCCAACACTTTGTTGTTACATTAACACTATAAAGACTTTTCTTGGCTTATACACGTACATGTGTATATGCAAGCAAATGTAAGCCTTCAGTTTTAGCTAACTTTTCATTATGTATATGTGTATATATGTTTATATTTTTCGCTAACATTACACGAAATATTATTGTCCCTCTTTTAATATATTGTTCCTCTCCACGTATATATATATAGCGCACTGTTTTTTTTTTTTTTTTATTTTGCCTTTGATTTATACATGTACGTTTGTATCCATGTATTGACGTATGTAGAAACCTGCAAAAATACTCTCTCTAACATTGCACTGTCTGACTGCAGTTTTAATTTAATTTTTACCGTCATGTACAGCATAGGGCAACATATTCTTGAACTCTTCCTTTCGTCTTTATTACCACTTTTCAACCAATCTTGCGAAAATCTTCTTCTGCTTTATATATTTCCCATTTTCGAGCCATGCATAGAGAAGAAAAAAAAAGAAAGAACCTTCTCTCTCTATTCTGTTAAGCATAACACTTTCAATATATTGGAAGCATTAAAAAACGAAAAAAGCAAAAAAGAAAACACAAAAACCGAATCTGGCTTTAAAATTTACATCTGTATTTGTTATGAAAACTGTTGATAACAGCGAACGGCCTTAATAGAAGTGTTTTAGTAAACGTTTAATCCGAACATTAAAGACAACAAACTGTGAAAGCATATGGAATTAAATGAGAAGTTTTATTGCCTGCTTGGCCGAAAATGAATTTAATTTTTACGACTTTTACTAATGGTCATTAAATTAATTACATCGCTTGAAATGATTTCCAATTTTTGCTAGCGATTGAAACGAAATTGTTATCGTACGCTTTCCCTTCAATAGTAAAGCCTAACATCGTAAGGCATTTGGTTTTTTTTGTTTCTCTTTATCAAGCATTAGTTATATGACTAAGATTCGCCTCAATAAACTTTTTAAGCAGAAGTTTTGAATTTCCCTTTAACTCGGCAATATTTCCGTTACTCGTCATTCTTAAATCATACTAATTTCCTATTCTACGTACTTTTTAGTACACTATTGTCACTTACTCAGTTTCACAGTTGCGCTTATTATGGGATATATGGGACCAAAAGACGATAAAATTTTGTCCATTTATGTTTAACTTAACGATTTCTTTTTTTTAGGATGGCAGTGAGCGAACTGCCATCTATGTGAGATTTTATGGCAATATCGTCGATAATTAACGAGATCCGCTCGTTTAATTTCTTAAAAAAATTATCCTTTAGATGAATTTACCTGACTTTAATGAAATGCACTAAGTACTTACTAGTCGATCTACTTTTTAATCACAGCAGTGTAATTAACTGAGGTCAGATAATGATCGATCTGTGCACAAAACCGTAACAAACATCGACTTCGTTATAAACGCAAAATACCGTATAACAGTTACGTTCGGTTACTGCGGACGGTTCAACTTTCCAACGTCACTTTTCGAGATGGGAATCTCCAAGTGTCGCTTTAAAATAAAACAAAACAAATAAGAAAATTATATTCACTTATGATTGAATCTCTTGTACTCATCACAGTCTTCTTAAAAAAGACTACTTTATAATATTGAGTGGGTGCGGCTGATTCGGACCATTTTCCAATCTGTTTGGCAAATTTGACGTCAACAGCTTCATTTTTGAGACAAAAAAAATTTTTACAACAGACATTATGCAGAGGGACAGACAGAAAGACATATTTAAATCTATTCAGAATTTGATGCCGATCAAGAATATGTCTACTTTGAGGGGTGTGTGAAGCTTCTTTGTGCGCGTTTCACACGTTTCGAGCAATTAACTATATCTCTCATCCTTCGGTGGTGTTATTAAAACAATAGTCTTTAGGAATAGCGTTGACAAAAGTAATTGTGTTGGAAGTGACTGCAATCACTAAAAAATAAACCAAAGCTTTCTGATGTATAGGAAGCACCTCGAATATTTTGTACGTTGGGCATACAGTCTGCTTACCAAATCATATTGACCCTTTTTCTGGATGTTCTTGCTTGGATTTTGTCAATCTATTTATTGTTACAAAGCCCATTGTTGCCTCAACGGAGACGCACAAGTGAAGTGAATAACCATCCGCTATTATTGGAGAAAAACCGCTACTAATAGTAGTGCCAAAGGCAACAGTATCGGTAATATTAATAGTAATAGGAATAGGAATAATAACAGCATCGATGGTAATAGCAACAACAACAACAATAATGATAATAATGATAGTAATAATAATAATAATAATAATAATAATAAAAATAATAATAAAAATAATAATAACAGTAATAGTAGGGGCAATAGATGCACTAATTTAATGTAAACTCTGTAGTAAGAGCAATAGCAAAAGTAATATTTATTGATCTGCTAACCTGATCTCTGCGACAAGGTATCGTAGTAGCGAAAACTAATCAAACGTGTTCCAAACTTTATAAGACTACGTTGCAAAATGTTCCCGCTCTTTCTAAATTTATCGCACGGCTCATTAATTTATAATAGCATAGTAACAGCTGCCTTTTTAGAAAGCTTTTTACTGGAGAGTCTCTAGTTAAACAGCAGGCACTAATAATAGATTGCATTTGCTTTCCGAGTGGAAGCAGACACCTCCCTGTTAGGCCCCTAAGTAATAAGCACTAAATTAAAGACTTTCGTTTTTCGATTCGTTTCGCTTTATTCTCCTTTGATAAATTTGTCTACATTTCGTTTTTTCTTTTGCTCCTTCTTCGCTGTTTTTTTTTGACTTGTAAAAATTTCGTCAACTTTAATTTTCCGTCTTTTTGCAGTAGTTGAGCGTTTCATTGTCATTTCTGCATGACTGTGAAAACCTTTCGCATTTAAATAATCGCCATTCTTGCACATAAATTAAATGTACTTTTTACCTTATTCAGTTTGAGGCGAATGAATAAATGAGTTGAACGAATAAGCGACAGAGCCAATAGAGGCAGATAGAAAGAGAAAGAGAGAGAGAGAGAGAGAGAGAGAGAGAGATAGATAGATAGAAAGTAAAACGACAATTTACAACAAATACCAAGAAGTGGTAAATTTACTGAATATTTTCTATTATACAATTTTTTCGTTGTTTTATTATTTTTTATTTATTTATTTGCTTTTTGTTAATCTATTGGTGTATGAATGAAGTTTTTATCAAAAAAGTTTCAATTAAGTTTTCATGTCATTTCACTTTAAAAACTACAACTCATGAACAGTTTATTACGTTACAGTTAAGTAAATGGGTGTGTTTGGGGAACTCGAACGAACACATACATACACATATACATACATACATAAACGATGAACGCAAATACACACAGTGATTTCTATAAAATATCTTTAATAGCAACAGTCACGGAGTTATTCAAAAGTAAATTCTTAGCAAAACGCCAACAAACAATGGTAAAATGTTACAGCGAACAGAGTCAGGGAAGGGAAAGGATATTTAAGAGACGTCATAATTTAGCGCGATTCCAGAGAGTTTCTTAAACTACAACTACCACTACTACAACTACTACTACTACTACTACTACTGCTACTACTACTACTACTACTACTATTACCTACCACTAACTATACTTGTACGTTCTCTTAACAACAATCCTGGATGGTTGGCATAATAGTTTGTAGGAAGTAAATATACACAAAATTGAAATACTTTTCGTTGTTGTTATTTTTGTTGTTTTTGTTATTTTCTTTGCTTTTATGTTCATAAACAACAACTTTTCTTATGGTTCTTTCCTTTCCCTCCATCCAATTTTATATAAGAAATAAAATAATACGCACAACTAATATATATATATATATATATATATATATATATTATTTTTTTTATTTTTTTTATTTTGTTGTTTTCACAGAACAAAAAGAAGCGGAACGAAACGAAATGAACAGAAAAGTAATGAAAGAGAAAGAGGAAGAATAAGAAGAAGTTGAAAAGCAAAAAGAAAAAAAACAATACGAGAAGAACACAAAACTATAACAGGAAGTAATATCAGAAGTTTTTTAGTCTATTTAGTGAAAGGGTGGGAGAGGTTGATAGCAGGAATAGGATGAATATTGTATATAGTGGCCCAGCGTGAGCGTCAGGTAATTCGATAAAGCGTAAAATTTTGCACTTAAACTATTTCAACAACAAATGTTGGTAAACTCCGAAAAGAAAATCCCATTACCATCACTTATAACAACAATAGCAACAAAAGCAGCAATAACAACGGCACGTTGATATTTCTGCCAACAACATCATAACTTAACTCGAGAATATTTTACATCTCTATGCATGCGTCCGTCTAAATGCCAAACTTTTTCAAAAGAAACGAACAAACGACTGATTATATATATATATATATATATATATATATATATATGACGTATGATATTCAAGTTATGGTACATAGTGGGTAAGCCTAACAAAGGAACACAAAAAAGAAAGATTTTCTAACGCTATATCTTCTCTCAAACTTTATTTGTGGCTTACATTCGCTTCGCTTATAGCTATTATACCATTCTATATCTTTTCTTTCGCTTTGTTTCATCGCGCAAAGGATGACTGAACTTGCTTGCCTGCCTCCGTTTGGATTAAGGCTAAAGTACCGGTACAAGAAATACAATAATAATCAGAATAAGAATAATAATAATAAGAAAAGTGGCAAGTGTTACATTAATTTATGTGCGCTTCATTATTACCATTTATGTTTACTGCTCACTCGTCTTGTGTTTACCTTTTGCTTGCGTCTCACGCTTTAAATGCGATTTTGCTTACGAGCTACGAAAGGCTAAAAGTGTGTTAGCTTTGATCTTTCATTTGTACAATAATCTATTCCTTGGACTATGTATCTTGTCTGTTGGAAAAACAGTCACATTGTCACCCAAAAATTACAATGTGGATGTAAGATTATTTAATATTGTCATGATCCAGCCGTGAATAGGCCGGAGAAGGGGCCCAGAAACGATCTAACAACTGATGCGAATACATAATATATGACAAGGCATATAAAATTCATTCAGCCAGAAACATTGTTTTAAATAGAGATCTATTGACTGTTTTTAAGGTAAATGGTATTAAAGATTCACTTCAGCAGTTAACACAACTCTCTTAACATTTTTTTTTTTGCAATTCTTCGCTTAGCATTCGCAAAAAGAAATTCATTCTACCTCATTTAGACTAGGGCTCGTTAGTCTACTAAAGGATCACATATATATATATATATATATATATATATATATATTTATATAATATACTTACATAATATATTATATGTACATATACATACATATATATATTACCTAAACTTGAGGAAAACAAAAGCAAAAAGAAAGGAAAAAGAACCTCTTAACGGTAGTCGTAAGATATTTTGCTAACAAACTATGAAGAGGTTTCAGTTTCGGGGAGACGAGGGTGTGTGAATTCAAAGGCCGTGCGGGCAAAACTGTGCTGGCGTTGACATTTTCTACTTTATTTGTGGCAATGAATAATAATGACTAATATTTCCTTGCTTTTCTCTTGCCGCTATTGCTACTATTACTACTACCACTACTACTACTACTGCTACCACTGCTACTACTACTACTCTTACGGCCATTGCCATTGCTATTGCTATCGTAATCGTATTTGTTGTTGTTCTTGTTATTATAAATGTTGTTCGCAAAAAATGAGAAAATAAAAAACATTACGAAAGCAAGTCCTGGAGAAAATTGCAAAAGTAAAAAACCAAACTATAATACAATTTACACATAATTTACATTTATGTTGAAAAAGTACACATAGATTGGAAAATTGATTAAAATTGTGATTTATGTAAAATGGTGCACAAGAAGAAACCGAAATGGCAAAAAATTATATAAAAAAATAAATAAATAAATAAATAAAAAACGAATAATAGCGACAACGTTTAAATTATTCAAAATACGTGAAGGCAAAGAAAACTGACTAAATAACCGTTTTTTTTTTTTAATTTCTTTATTTTATTTCATTTATTTATTTTTATTTTTTACATATTCTCCCTTAAAAAAAATTAGGTTTTGTTACTTTTCACTCATGTATCAAGCTTTCGCGTATCAAGCAAGCATTAGCAACGTATTAACAATTTCTCTTATCACACCCGCAATTGTAGACGAGATTGTGTTATTAACATAAACACCTTTCCCTCTCGTTTTCCAAAATGAACAATCAACCTTACCTGATCATGATATATTTACGATTTGTAAAATGTTTTTTATTGTAATGGATTGTTGGTGAAAGACCAAACAGACATAAAAAAAAAACAATGTAGATTTGCGGTTAAAACTTCACCGCAACTTTTGTGGTTTCATTTAGCATTTTATTTAAAGTATTAACGAGACCAGTCAATTTAAATGCTCTTTTGTTTTCTAACCCATGTCATGCTAACCAATACAATCCAAAATAGCAACAGCAAAAGAACAACAACAACAGCAATATCAGCAACAACTGCAGCTTAACCTCATTGCATCCCATCAGATATTTCGCAAAAATATTATGATAAACGTCCATTATATTAGGTTAACAACTGAAAGGTTTACGCAAGTACACAACAGAGTAATTAAAATTTTTCCAAAAAAAAAACAAAAAAAACAAAAAAAAGAAAGGAAAATAAAATGGCAATGGAAATGGTAACACTAGAAATTGTCGTTTAAGTAGACTAGAGGTTTT
This sequence comes from Glossina morsitans morsitans, assembly GCA_001077435.1. Taxonomy (NCBI): domain Eukaryota; kingdom Metazoa; phylum Arthropoda; class Insecta; order Diptera; family Glossinidae; genus Glossina; species Glossina morsitans. Next base: position 17,469 of record CCAG010005122.1, read on the forward strand.
AAGTTTTCTGTTCTTTTCACTTATTTATTTATGCTTTCTTTTTTCTTTTTGCAAAAGCTTATTATATATATATTTTATTATGAAATAAAGTAATTACTCTTCTGACTAAAGCTAAAATAGCTAAAAGTCGTTTATTAAAGCGAAACTAAGATGGCAGCGTACAAGCCTCAAGCAAACGTTTTCCATGTCCATCACGGAAGGATGAACGGTGTATTCATTTTGTCAAAACGTTTGCAACAGCCAATGGGAAGCTTTTGGTATTTTTAATCAGAATCAAATTCTGAATCGATGTAAGCATGTCCGTCTATGCGTCTGCATGATGCCTGTTGCAAATATCAGCATCAAATTCTAAAGCGCTGTGAACATGTCCGTCTGTCTTAAGCGTGTTGTAAACATTCCCTTAGCCGCAAAAAGGTTGACAGAGACATTGTAACTTTTTGCATGCTGGCTCATATATGGAAAATAAGCCAAATTGATAGAAGCATATGCCTACACTGCTGTATAAACTAGGAATCCGTTTGTTTTCCAAAAGGAAAACAATTTGGTTCCTTGCCCATTACTCACAAGCAGCAGCAGACGAACCTATAAATATTTGAATGTAAGTTTTTTGGGCAATGGTGTAATGGATAAAATTAGCCACACCTACCCAAGATGATAGTGTATGAAAACTTAATTTTTTTGTCCTATTCGTAACCAGTATCAAATTCGAAATGCATCTAATGCATTCGCCTGCTCTTTTGTCCACCTGCCCGTTTGCGTAGTTTCTGTGGCGAACATTCTCCCGCTCGCAAAAATATAGATATGGGCTAGGAATTTGCAGACGAGTTTGAAAATGGTCCAAAGTGGGGCACGCTTACAGCGCCCATACACATCTATTCAACAAAACCTACGAAGATTTTTGCTGTGCCCGTTTTTTGCTTCTCTGCTCATAAAGTGCAACACACAGACCAAATAAATTTCCACTTTTATTCTGAAAACAGAAAAAATCAGCCGCGCCCATCCAATATTAAAGAGCATGAAAATTTAGTTGTTTTCCTAGTTGTTTAGTCTCTTTCAGTGTGACGGTGAAGTGTGTAAGAGGTTCATTCAGCCCCGACCGAATATAATTTTCCCACTTGTTTATTATTATTAGTATTTTTGTACTATTCTTCGATTATGTTTCGCTACGCGTTCTTAATACTCTCATCTTTCGTTTCAATTTATTTAATTTATTCATTTCATTGTACTATCGTTTGTAAGTAAACTACTTATCAGTCGCTAAATAAGCTATGGGCCATGCTCGAAATTATGCCATGAAATCAGAACAGTTTTTCTCTTTTCGCTAACAATGTCGTATATTTAGTGCATTTCCTAATTTGGTTTAAATATAGTGCACTATGCCTAACCTAAGCTCACAATTAAAGAAATGAAATGAAATGAAATGAAATGAAATGAAATGTTTCTACTTTATATGTAATCACTTATCAAATCCGTGCAATTTATTATTATATGCGATCTTGTAACGCGCAATATGTTGCGGTCCACAGCCAAACTTTTTATATATTTCACATAATAATTTACGTGCTTGAGGCAAAACAAATATTTTAACTTTGCTTCCAATGAATGGTTACGGTTGTTGGCGTTGTTATTTAAAGTTTTTAAGTACTTATCACATGATAACACCACAACCACGCGTATACACATGCACACACGAATTATATGTACATTTATTTATTTATTATATATATATATATATATGGGATGAGGATGTGTGCGTAACAATTGAAAACGATGAACGTCAAAACACACCTTAGTAAACACGAATACTCTGCACGTTTACATAAACCAACGAATGAATGAATGATGAACACGTACATTTAGACGTAAACACATATAAACATGTGGGTTATACACGTATATATATATCCATATGTGTAGGTATATTAAAATAGACATGCAGACGCACAATATATATACATATAGATATACAAGTGAATTCACAGGCACACATACAAAGGAATACATAAATGAATATATAAATGAATATACATATATATATATATATATATATATATATATATATATATATATATACATATATATTCATTTAAGCATTTAGCACACATGAGTATCAATAGAATTGTCACAAAAACGTAATTTCAATTTGGATTTTAATACGATTAAATGTATCAATTTCAAAATAATTTACCAAATACAAAAGTCAATCGGATAGGCAAACACACACGCACACATTTCTCACACTTACTCAAACTGAAATATGCACACGTAGTTAAATTGTCTCTTCTAACACGCCATGCCATATATTGGATTCTACACGTATTCACCTGTACATATATATATATATATATATATATATATATATATATATTCATTATGTGCAGTCAATCTATACATTGTGGTAAATATTCTATATACGCGTGCATGCGTTGTTGTTGATTATGATATTCTGTTATTATATTTACTGTGACTGCGTGCGTTTTGTTGTGTACTTATGTTATTATGTGGATTTTGTTTGCCTTATTGTTATTACATTGCTACTGCTGGCTTTCTCTCCCTCTCTCACTCTCACACACACACACCCACACACTTTATACATATTTTCTCTTCTATCATTGCTTTTCCTTTAACTTATTATTTTATAGCTTTTTGATATTATTCTGAAGCGTTGAATAAAGGTTTGTTGACATTTATCGAAAAGAAAAACTAAGTACTTTATAGTGGATCAAATCCGACCTTTAAATACCGTACACCACTTCGTCTAATACAGTTACTCACTCGTTTCAGTAATAAGCCGCCAAAAATGACTCATACTTTTAATGCGATGGCATACTCTTCATAAAAGCCTGCATATTGAAGGGTGCTCGAAACATCACACCATGCGATTCCCATTCCATCACAAAAAAGCTAGATATTAGACGTTTTTCCTTATACTTGGCTTGAATTTCATGATAACGCCCATCGGTGTTGGGGTCTAAATAATAGATCCATGTGGTCCAAATTCTGTGTCGTAAATTTTTTTTGTTAAATTGCTATTATAGAGCAATTTTCATCATAAAACTTTAAATATTAAATCTTGTTCTGAAGGGCTTGCTATCCATGAAAAATCGTATATGGAATGTGGTTCAAGAAACAGATCCTTACGGTTTAAATTTGATCACCTTGCTTTGTATGTGAAATTACTACCATGAACAAATCCAAAATTTGCCCCTTCCTTATACGCCCCAGTTCTTATATACCAATTTAGAATTTTGAAACACCCCTCCTGAGCGACTTTTGTCGAGAATATTTGAAAATTGCATATTTTTTGCATAAAACGACTTCTCATAATAAAGTGTCATCTGAGGAGGGACCACAAAAATGGACTGGACCCATCCATTTTCCAAACCAGATTTGATCAAAATATCTCCAAAAATTTTGAGCAAAAAAAAACAGACACCAGACGGACATACGGACAAACAATCGATTCGTAAAATGATTCTGAATCGATCTGTAAAATAGAGGGTGAGTTCCCTCTCACCATTTCTTCTGGTTGTTACGTACGTCTGCACATACTTAATATACATCGTACCATAAAAAGTATAAGGTACAAAAAATACCAGCGCACTATTCGCCATACCTTCTATCAGATATTAAGAATTGCTCTTGCTATTGCGGCTGCTATAAAATTGATTAAAAAACACAAAAAAAGGGAGGGAAAAAACAAAAGAAGAAGTGGCTTAAAAAAGAGTACAAAGTAATAGAAAAGTAAAAAACCATTATTTAGGTTACTTTCTAATAAATATTAAGTATGTAATATACGTTGAATATTGGAACATATTGCTCTCGTTTTTCATGATAGAAATTCGTTACATAATGTAGAGTTGTAATTCTTTCTGTCGTCCATCCTCCCATTTTCGTAATTGAAACAAAAAACAAATGTCGTCTTAATTGTAGTCAAAATTCAGCAGCATTCGCGCTTATAACCAAGAAATCCCTAATTGTTTACTTTTTAAGTTTTCAAATAAAACTGATCTAACTAATACTTGCTTCCGTTTCTATAGCCAGAGATTCGTGTATATTCATGTATAGAATTACATTTTTAAACGATATGTTTGTTCCATTTTCATTTAGGATGCTACATAGAGAATTCTTGCTTAGCTATGACTAATATATGGACATTTCCTGCACAGAGACAATCTTCTTAATTAATTGATGCTTCTCACATTAAAAAGCCTAATTTTTCCAAATTCAAACCAATCACAGGTAACTGAGATGGCCTTCATATTTTTTGTTCGTCCCTTTTTACATACATTCAACTATTTCTCTTTATCGTGTACATGTGTTTTCATTTAAGGATACCAAGCAACAATTTCAAAGTGTGCATGTACCTTGATAAATTGATTTTAAATTACTTTATTACTTTATTCAACAATAGTCGGGCAAGGCCAACCATTAGACACTTTAAACCATTTCGCTTAATAAATAGTACGTCAAAAGTTGTACACTATTTTTATTTAAATGCATGATTTCCGTGAAAGCCCTCGTATTGGAGGATATGCAAATGTCAACATGGCATTCGGCAAAGACTTTCTTATTTTTCAATTGCTTCGGCCATAACAAACCAGAAATCAGGCTTTGTCGTCATAGAAGAGTTTTCTTTCGCGAGCGCCCCTCTTTTGATCCAAATTCCCTATGGTTGATTTATTAAGGAGAAATTTTCATCATAATATATTAAAAGCTAGAACCCTTATATGGGTTGAGAATCAAAAAATGGACCTACGTGGTCCAAATTCAGTAAAGTTAATTAGTAAGAATTTTCATCAAAAAACATTGGAAATTAGGCCTTTTCAGCGTACAAGAGTCCAGTTTCTGTTGCAGCGTTTACATGGTAAACGGTCCAAAATCCGATCCAAATTTTTCAAACCAATTTAGAGTGCCGGTATATTATTACTAAGCGTTTTTGTCACGAAATTGTAAGAATTGCAATGATCGAAACCGAATTCAATAGTGTTCGTCCTTGGATCAAAACACGTCGGCATACCAAACTTTATGAAAATATTTGAAAAATACCGGCTTGTTACAAATTTGCATGGGAAGACATTAGACGGACACACGGATAGACAATTGATCGATTCAGAAAATGATTTCGATTCAATGGGTATACGAAAAGTTAGCTCTATCTCAACTAACTCTGGGTGTTGCAACCGCCCACACAAACTTAATATACCCTGTACAGTAAGTGGTGTAGAGTATAAAAACATGAAAATTGCCGGAGTTGTTCTATCGGCTATCTTATAGAAATCGTGTTTCGAGAAAAGTCCGTTCAAAATTTCCAAAGATTTTATAAACAAGTTTTTTCTATTCTGTAAATATTTTGTTAAGTCTTTTCCATGGTCCGTTTTCAGTTATTCCAGCTTATTTCCTTTTCCCGGCGATTTGGCGCTCGAAAATTCGGTTTGCTGCATCTATTGCAGATGACTTCGCAACCACCGCTCGAATATTTGCAACACTTAGCTGCTATGGATCGGACATGTCGCAATACTTAGACAACATCACCCGACTATGCCGTAATACTTAGCAACTACCGTTTTCGAACGAATTCTTTGTAATACTTAACAACTATCCCGCTAATATTTTATAATTCTTAAAAACTATCGTTCAAACATGTTGCACTTAGAGCAGATACTTCTCAAGGAGACGACTCAAGAACGAAAAATCTCGTTTAAGTATGAAGCCTCAAAGCTGGTGTATGTCTCTTGAAAAGTAGGCAACAAATTCAGCTAACACACCAACATTGCACGTGCTTGATGTGGAAAACATGTCTATAGAATACGGCTTGCGAATGTTATGCGTCGAAATTTCGTTAAGGAATTGTGCGTGGACTTGATATCGATTCTTGGCAGAAATACTTGTTTAGGAAACTATTCTTTGGTTACTCGAGTGTGATCGCTTTATTGTTAGGATCAAGGACTTAGCTGTCATAGTAACCTGAATGATTACCATTTCGCCATGACGAGAGTACTTGTGCACGTTTCTCACGTTGCAGTTAACTGGTTAAGCGACTCTGACCACAGCGATCGGGAATCGCTTAAAACCAATGATTAAAGAGCGGCGTCAGCGACTTTCTCTTTTTAATTTAGCCACAATTTAAATGTTATAATAACCTGTTTAACTAATGTTTAACTTAGTTAATCGATGGCTGGACTTCCAATCTAGGCAATGGTTCAAGTAAAAGGGAAAGAAAGAAGAGAAAAAGATGGCCAAACTTAATTATTTAAAGCATTTACTTTATTGCGTATGCACAAAATTGTCCTTAATTATTGCAGGTGCTGGTGATCCTACTTATGATTGACGACTTGGAAAGCATTAAATTAGGAAAATATCTTAGAATGTTTGGCAATGATTTTATGGCATAGCATATCTAGATAGATGCGCTGACACGTATACACATATATCACATGCAGGCATTACGAAATAAATCTAAGGAAAAACTTTGTATTATTCAAAGTGTTGCTAATATCTAAAAAATTGATCCGAAACTTTAAAAAAGAAATAAAACGTAGAAAATGAAAGCATTTTAAATTAACATGAAAAACGTAGAGAGAAGAACTCTGAAAAATATCGAGCATAGCATATATAACACCCATAAACATTAATGGTGAAGCATAAATCATTGAAAATGACATTTCAACATTTTGGTAAAAGAAACATACGTTCAATGAAACTTATATAATAACATACATACACACACAGACACACTTCCATATACACAAACAAATTTTTATATGTATAGAGTTGAATGCGCACCGACAGAATTGTACAACATTAAATTGCGTACAGATATTGTAAAAGAATAATTTGCGTAAGTTTTAGACAAATACAAAAACGTATACACTGTTGTGAAAAAACTGCTTTCAATTTTTAATTTGATGACATCTTCAAAACTATTGTCTATTGTCTATTCCATGTTACAAATGCGAACTGAAGTGAAGAAATTCGACCTGAACATGATATGTCAACAATGATTCACTTTATTGCCATCATTTGTACGTCTTGTAAATAGGTATGTGAACGGCAACTAAATTAAAGGTATTAGTATACTTTTGCAAAAATGAACGCACATTTACGATTATTGACGGAAGAGAGTAGTGTTTATTGCATGTGCATATCGAGGGATACTGGTCGGAAATCTTTCAAAAGATATATATATTCCTGATCGATGTGAGATCTAGCGGTAGAGTTTTCAACAAAGCCGATAGCCTTAGATGCCAGTGCTTTAAGACTTTTGACTTACAATTTGTTTCTCTGACTAAATAAAGTATGACTTATATAGTGAACAGTCATATGCACAGTAATACAATCAAAGATCGTCTTTCTCCATATATGAATACGTGCTGTTAACGAAAAGTTCTCCTTACGATAGAAAAACACTTTACATTGAACATCGAACAAAGTCGCTTGTAAGAAATGAAAACTAATTCACCGGATTGGGTAGGACAACGATTGTTCAGAGGTCCTTCTCGTACAAGAAAATTTATATATCTTCGGACCTCTTTCGCCAGAGAAAGGAACCTACTTGACGGTACTTTCACGAATTTACCATTCAACCCATCGCTCGTACAAGCGAGATCAAGCGAGTTTTAGAAACTTATCTACAATCCACTCTGTCATTATTTAATTAATTGTTGTTATTATATCCTTAGTGCCTACTCGTATTTAAAATTATTCAATCATTTCATATTCACAAGAAGAGGTTATCGTTTTTGCAGTTTCGTTTGATTCTCCTATTCTAGATTTCAACATAACAAAGTGTTTGCCTTGTCTATAATTTTTGTCTTTTCTGCCTTCGATCTTGTTAGGCTTTTTCTTTTTCTTATCCCTCTGGACCCACCGAGCCTTTTCTATTGCTAATCGGTCTAAATCGCAATTCTTTCTCTCCTCGTTTTTTCCCTCGCTAGTATCGAGTCTGACCGAATTTTCCGTCGTATGACTTTGCCACTTTTACGATTTTATTTCCTCCAAGGTGTTGAGTATTCAATGTCTTATACGTTGCTCTTTCGCCTGCATTCTCAACTTATCATACGTACGCACCCTTACACTTCTGTTTCGTATCCATATGGTTGCATTTAATGGTATCAGCCTTCAAACGCTCTTGTAGCCCATAATCGGAAGGTGTTCCCGAAAATGTAAAGAAGATGCACAAAGCCGTTTTGAAAAACCGAAAACAGGAGTTGCGTGAAATAGTTGTCACCTTAAAGTTATCAAAAGGCAGAGCATTAACATTTTGCATTTGTCCACGAGAAAGTTCTGTTCGAGGTAGGTGCTTCGGTTGCTCACATCGGACCAGAAACAGTGACGCGGACAAACGATCAACAACGGATAATACATGGCATTGTTGGGTCGATCGACTGTAGAAATCAGGAATAAACCAATCGCCCATGCAATACGAAGAACCGCGGTTTCACCAAGGCAATGCCCCGCGACACAAGACGATGAAAACGATGAATAACGATGACATTTTGTAGACAGAGAAATTTGTCGCAAATGATAAAATGATTGCCAACTGTGTCTTTTGAGAATAAAGACAAATCGTCAGAATGAATGTATCTTAACGAAGCGCATTCTGATGAATATATTGAATTTTTGGAAAAAAATTTGTTTCTCTTAGTTCGACCGGAGACTTATTCAGGGATGTGATATATAAGTAAATATAAACATAAGTATAAGTATTTTAGATAGTTATCAATATGTTTTTTTTTTTTTTTCTTGTAAAGAAATCAGGCTTTCCTTTTAAAGAAGCAGCCTGCGAGAGATGGGTGCTTTCATTTATATGAAAATAGTCCCAACGTCGACGAATATTACATTAAATTCAAGCGACTTTTAGAATTTTGTAAAGAAACTCTTTTTTTCTTCCATTATTTTATTTGATCCGGACCGAGTTCCAAGCCAAGTCAAGATTATTTAGAAGTTTTATCGTCATTAGGAGAAGTTGAAGAGAACATCGAAGAATATTTAACCATTTTTTTTGCTAATCATTGTTAACCTTAAGAACACAAAACAGAAAATGTTCAATATATATGTGAATGCCAATGTTGGAATATGTGAATGATGTACACGCAAAGGAACAAAGATAAGGCAAGAGAAATGAAGGCCGAGAAAGCGAAATCTTTTTTTCTTTTGAAATTGTTCAGTTTTATACGGTATGGGCTAGTTTGGGTAGAGTGTACGAAATTGGATACCATAGGAAGTGTGGTTGCGTGTGACGTACGTAAAGCACGAAGAAATGCAAACAAATTTAAAACGATTGTGTGTGTGTGTGTGTGTGTGTGTGTGTGTGTGTGTGTGTGTGTGTGTGTATGTGTGTGCGTGTGTGTGTGTGTGTATGTGTGTGGTTGCAATTTGGTGTATTCCCAACTGACCCAAATAAATCATTTTGCAATTGAATGCCACTACTGACGAACAGGCACACATTAAACGTTCTTGCAAACTCTAAAGACAAAGTCAAAAAACAAGAAATAATAGAAACAGAACGAAGTGAATCGTTTGAAATGCAAAAGTACCAACAAATAACAACAAACAAACATGACTTAACGATTGTAGAAATTTCGCTTTGCTTTAAACATTTTTCTTGCATATCCTGCTTCGATGCAATCGTATCTCTCCGTGTGCGTGTATGTTCGTGCGAGTGCAAGCAGAATTATACCTACATGGAAGACCGATAGTTTATCATGCATAAAGTGCAACCAGTTTTTGCTCAACTTGCTCAACTTTAATTGTTTGTACTTTGATCCATAAACAGGATGACTGAGTCATTCATTTAGTAGCTTTCTCACTTTATGAGTTAGAAACGTTTATATTTTTGTCTGCAAACTAGACAGTGCTTTAAATGTTTAATTACATAAAACCCTATAGACTAGTACGTTGTGATTTTTGTAATGCAGTAGCAAACTTTACCTTTAAACGTCCTGACCTAGTATCCTTTTCTTGTTTCATTGTTGTCTCATTTCTTTTCTTTTTCTTTTTTCTTTTCATTAATAAAAAAGAAATCACCTAAACAATATATACATAGAACGAAGACCATCATTCACTCTTCGTACTGACAAGGCGATAAATACAAAAAGTAACCTAAGCAGAAAATAATAATAAACAAAAAGTGCTTAAGAACAGCAGACGATAACTAAGCGAAAACCTAGAAATAAGCCACGAATACCACGCAAAAAAGAAGCAAAAAAACAAAAAAGAAATGAGAACCGATGGAAAGGGGGAATAAGGTTTCAGCTCCTTTGTAAAACAAATGCACTGTCTCAAGTTTGAGCGACGAATAGATTGATTCTGGGGTTTGTGTATTGCATAGTTTGGCGTTGCTGGGAAGGTATACATCGCTAACAACCAATAATTTACAGCAACAAGCAAGCAATGGCAAAAAGAGCTAAGCGAGAATAAGAAATCTTTAGATTACGTGAAAAAAATTCTAAATACCTAGCAAGCCGAGGAGGACCTAGCTTTGATTGCACGTTTGCAGGGCAAAAAAAAAAGAACAAGAGAAGAAAACCTTATGGAACGAACTGTTAAAGCAAAATTTATGCAAATCGGAAGCAAACATTAATCAAAGTTTTTTATTGTGTGTGTGTGTGTGTGTGTGTGCGCATGAAGATATGTTTTATTTATGTACAAACTATGGTTCTTTTTTTCGCGAGCGCTCACTGAAGTGGGTGTACCAACCTGACCACTGTACAGTGACGTTTAAACGTTTTGCCTACGAGTACAACTTTTCGCTTAGATTTTCAAATGCAGAGGAGGAGAAACGTTAAAGAAAACGAAAAAGAAAAAATAGGAAAAAATTATGAAAATCGTATTCACTTTAAAGCGAATTTTGGATACGCGCCGTTTCACAAAATGAAACAAAAAAATGTAACCGTTTCATTAACTTGTCGGGTTTATCTTTTAACAATTTCAAGGATGTCTGTTGAAATCCCCGATACTCAGTTTCCATCTGCCGATAAGAGAAGAGAAGAGAGTATATATCGATCAACTGGAACTGAATGTTCACAATCATTTCAGTAGCAACAAGCAGCAAACGGACTTAGATGCCCAGGCAGACTGATAGGTGTACGCTGATCGAGAATATTTTTATATTTGCATTTGTATTTTTATACACAAATTGCATGATTTTATGCATACGTCGGCAGCGAAGGGCAAGTAAATTTCATGCGCAAAATGTCTCGAAATCCTAGACAATTATGTTCGACTTTCGCAACCTTTGCAAATTAGTTTGAATCTGGACTAGTTCTTGCGTGCGCGTGCAGCTGCCCGGCTGGAACAGGAGAAACGAACTATCTGGGAAATACTCCAATTTTTGTTTCTCCGAACAAAATATCGTGCAAAAAAAACTTCGTAAGCTTTCTCTTTCTCATACTCGATCGATCTTGATTCAGGTTGCAACAAACATTTTATTTAAAGCGTTCGAACCAATTTTAACCTTCATTGCATGTACATTGTATGTTTCCTCTATTTCACTAAAAAGTTCGGCGAACGACATGAGTTCACTACCGAATAATGCTGCGACCCGTTATACGCCAAAATATTTCAAGATCTCAATTCAATTATCAACATTACAATATCTGCAATAGCAAATACCGAGATAAACTACAAACAGTCGAGGATATATTCCTTTTATAAAATCCGCGATCCGAGAGTTTGAATCGAATAACAAAACAAGAACAAAATGTTTTTATCTTTCAATGGTGGGTAAAACAAAAGAAGAAAATTCTGCAGAGTTGATTATATCAAAGTATAAACTGACTGCATAGTGTACTCCACTCAGCCAGATGGACGGCGTTTGGCTCTTCTCCTCAGTGTAGAGCAAGAAGGCAAAAAGGAACGAAAAAGAGATTATAAATAAAAAACGATTTGTTTTGGCAATGACTCCATAAATTAAAACTTCATATGTCAAATGCGGAAATTTTTTTACAATACCATCCGCTTTTCTATTTCGCATGCTGCCAGTTATTGGCCACACTCGTTACTTACCTACATACATATATGTTGTTGCGTATGCATATGGGCGGCGTTGTTAAGATCATGCGGCTGTCATTTCTTGAAAATGTCAATGCGAGAGTAAGTAAATGGGAAGTCATTAATACGAGTATGTAGGCCAGCGGTACGCATTTATTTAAAATTTTTTTATTTACATTACACTTATGAAAACAAATTCTTTCGCCAGAGGGTGTTTTTTTTTTTTTTTTTTTTGAGACTACACGGTGCTCCCTAATTATAAGTGAATTCACTGACATTCTATAAACAGGATATATGGAAGTAAAAGTGCACGGTTCTTAGAGCCTGTTATATAGAAGAACCGTCTACTCTGTTATAAAATAAGATTTTATTAGCGCTTAATGTTCTTAATCAGAGGAATGCCGACAGACATTACTATTCTGAACAACAGAGAGGGGTTTGATAAAAATATTACCTTATGATAAATTCCAGTGAGTTCATAAACTCTGCATGGGTAGTCTAGCAGGTAAAAATCGCGAATATCAAGTCACTTTTCGCATGCTTGGTCATAGCTATAGTGAGTGCATAACACTTACCGATTGGGCAGATGCCCACTAGGCTGCGACTATCACTTTCCTATCTACGCGTTTCTCTTTCCTCACTTCTTTCTGACCGTCAACGTATCGCACAGAATGAAGACATTCCCTAAGTGATTGGTCGATATTAAAAAAAATAAATGGATTCTTAGTATGTTATACTAGTTGGGATTTTTTTTAAGTTTTAGGTTCCAAGGGCTAAGATCAAACTCGATGCCAATATCTTTACTGGCCAAGTATATTCACTAACAATAAGATGATATTTCCAGACTTCTGTCTGAAAAATTTCAAAAAAAAATTATTAATATCCGTGTATTTACATATGAAAGTACATAAAAACAATGACATTTTTTTTCCAAATTTTTTCCAAATCCAGCCAAGTGTTAACCAAGCTTGTTCGATTACGCATCTTTTCAACGATTATGGACTTTGATGACACCAATAGATGATAATTGTGTTTTTATTTACGGCAGACTGTCACTATTGCTTTCGCTACTGTTATGCATTCTGAATAAATGGAGCAGTGAAACAGCAGAGACTGCTCTTAAATTTCGAAGAGAATAAAAATGATGAAAACCAAGTACTTCGTAAAACTCAAACGACAAAAATGTGCGATTCGTGGGGCTAAACCACCAAACACGAAACACCAAAAGTCTCTAAGATTTTATTGGTTTTTATTTTGAAATATTTGATGGCATTTGTGTGCATTTAGTTCTCTCAGATTTTTTATACTCTATACCACTTGTGATACAAGGGTACAGGAAGTTTGTGCTGATGTATGCAACACCTAGAAGAGCGTGGTGTAGATCCACCTCTTATTATGCCGAAGGATTCAGAAACTGGTTCTGTCTGTCTGTTTGTCTGTCTGTCTGGTTTTCTTATGTTCAGCATAAAGCTCATAATTTTTGAAATATTTTGATGGAATTTGGTACACCAACCAAGGACGAAAGCAATTGCAAATGGTTCGGATCGCACCACTTTTTCGAGCACCTCCTGTATAATGCCTTATTTTAAGAAGTTGTCGTATGAACAGTTATATCAAACGAAGTGAGCCAGGGTAGTTAATGGTGGGCGTCCATTGCAGTCCCATTATAGTCCCACTCACTTGCTCTTTTTACAGAAACGGAAAAGCAATCATCGAAAGCAGACTAGTCAGGCGAGGGTAAATCTAACGGCTTACGTAAACGGAAACTATCATGAAAGCGATATTCTTAAACGATTATAGGTTTACGCATTCGAAGTGCAGGTCACAGTTTTGCACTCATAAAGACAAACTATTTTTCAAAACTTTTCCGAATCAAAAATTTTCAGAATCCAGCAAACAGTAATTCTACCTTTTTCGTTTCATTTTATTTAAATGAAAAGGGGGTCGTTTTCGATATTTTTTTTTGATCGAAACCGAAAGGAATTGAAATGTAAATCTAATAAAGTATGACTATTCAAGCGCATGGAGCTACATCTGGCGAATAGAGCGTTCAGAGGATGGTTATAAATTGCATTTGTGATGAAAATGTTTCGAAGAATTAATGAGATGTGAGAAGTTTTGTATGCGTGATGCAAAAATGAAGAGCTAATTGTCCACAAATCCCTCAAACAGATGCACACAAGTGTAATAAACGTTGTTAACGTTTGCATCAGTCCCAAGGTGAAAACGTTTTCTAAACTTATCCTTTACTTCTTGAATGTGTAAACATGAAAGTCGGTTTGACTTTTATATAAAAAGCCAAGCCGTCATGTTTTACTTTGTTGTTAATTACAAATGTCAAATAACAATTTAAAATCAATTTTAGACAAGTATCTGTCTGCGTCACAAGATCAATTAGGTTGGTAATTTTGGTTGGTATGGTTAAATGAAATCAAATCAATCACTCTCATACAAAGTATGGATGTAAAAGAACTTTATTTTTATTGACGGTATGCTTAGTTTCGTATTCAAAATTCGTAAATTTGCCGTTTTGCGTTGTTCGCCCATTCGTTTAGTGTTGTTATCGCGCGTTTACAATACAATGATTGAAAGCATATGAAGATTCAAAACATATGAGAATAGTATAGTCAGGCAAGATTGACGATTAGATACCCTAAATCAAAATAAGGAGTTGTGCATGTGTAGAAATGATCGAAAACGATGTCTGATCCGAACCATTTTCAATGGCAATTGGATCAAAACACGTCAGTGGACTAAATTTCATCAATATATCTCAAAAGTTGCGAGCAGTAGGTTGAACATAGGGAAACATCGAAAGATTGCTGATGGACAGACAAGTTTACACAAGCGGCTTAGGATATAAAGAGCAGAAATAAGTTAAAAAAATACATACAAACACAATTTGTATTCGTCTAAAAAACCTTTTAATACAAAATAGAGATCATTGAGTCGGACAAACAGACATATATCTACATCGATTTCTTCATTCAAGCAAAGCATTTATATATCGATTTTTTTTTCTACTGGTGGCTTGGCCTGTGTCACTAGCATGCACAAACGGTTACGTACTAAACTTACCCCACACGCACCCCCTCTATCAATCTCCTGCGGGAGTTCTCCTCTAGGTATTATCTCGCGAGTCGGACTGCAGTTAATGCGTCTCTTGTGCTGGGAACTTACTTCATTGACTTACACTACCTCTTCTCTCCGCTCTACCTTCCCTAGTTGTCGCAGCACTTTTCTCTTAAAGGCACCTATGGCGCTACAGCCCTCAATATTGCCTGCAGCATCTCACTTGGTCCCATTGGAGGCCGGACGATCTTCTGTATTTGTGTATATATGAATTATTTGGGTTTGGCTATGAATTTGCATATATATGTTTGCATATAAGGACGTGTAGAAAAGCAATAGCATCTATATATATATATAAATATGTTTATACAGCCTAACTACATAAGCCTATATAAACTTTAGGCAGTTTTTAACATCCGGATCGGTAGACACGTGTACGTCGATTCCGTTGTTCACACTTGTGAAATATATATAAACACATATATAGGAATCAATATTCAAATTTATTATTGTACGTTACGTGTCTGCATAAACTCTTGCTGTTAGGACGTGAACGTGAAAGATTCGCTGAATTGACTTCATTTCTTTTTCTTTTCTTCTTTTTCCTCCCAAATAATCGTAGTAATCTGATATATTTTTTCTCTTTGCAGGTATGAAATAATTCAAAAATCTTACAAAAATCTTCTATGGTAGGTATGTGATAAATTATACTTTTGCTGTGATAGATTTCCAATTAAAAAGAAAAAAGGGAAAAAAATTATTTGATTCTTTCTTTCAACGTACAGACAGCAAAACAAGAGTGCGACCTAAAATTAAAAAGTCGAAAAACCGTATTAAGCTTGAAAAAAGGAGAGAAAAAAAAGAAAAACAAATCTTATAAAACATATTTAATTTTCTTAACTTCATACGCTTTATAGGAAGGTTCATATATTTTTCTAATTCCCATTTATAACAGGTAGCAGACATAAAGATTTCTGAGAGTAGAAAGAAAAAGTTTTGACATTATAGTCTTGCTTTTTGTTTCTTTTTCTTCTTCTTTTTGATCATTTGTACAGTTTGACTGCAATAAGTTTCTTCTTTATTTGTCCTGCCGTTTGCTTAATATACACTTTGGAACACAGCGGACAGGCTGTTGTTATCCATAAAGCATAGAAAGCAAAAAAAAAAAAGGAATTGTATATAAAAAGTTTCTCTTATCATGTTCATCATCTTGGCCAATAGTCATTTTGTCCGTTTCCTTTTTTCTTTTTTTGTACTCTACGACTTATGGCAAAAACTTTAAAAGTAAAAACCTTCTCATGGCTAAACATAAACGTATATATACTGCATATATACTGTATGTGTGTGTACGGAGTGAGAAAGAGAAAAAGAGAAAGGAACACACACCGACCGCCATGCAAGCAAGCAGGCACAGAGAGTAGCTGTCATAATACATGTAACAGTAAAGAAATAAACTTTTATTTGTTGCTGTTTGTGACATTTCGGTATCATTGCAAGACGATGTTTTCGTAGATACTTTTTCACTCTCAGTTTGACCAGCGAATCCAATTACCGTTATTAAGGTATGACGAGACTACTGCGAAATGCAAAAAGTCACAAGAAAACTTACTTAAGCATAAAAAGAAAATATTGGAAAAAGGCGAAACATTTTATTGAGTAATGATGCTTAAAGGATAAATTCAATAAATGTATTAAAAAAGTTTTTTTTCTGTTTTTCGCATTTATAAATTGATGACAAAGACAAAATGAACAAAAAAAGAAAACAACATTAGTTAAATAATTCTTCGCAAGTTATTTTTTCATTCGCTTTTACTCTAACCGACAAAGTCAAAGCAAGGCAAGGCGAAATTTTCTGTTATAATATCAATAGCAAATGCGAAGATAGACTTAAATAAAAATAAATAAACGAATATATCTATGCGTGATTTAATTTAATAGACAAACGCATTTAAATATTGTGGGAATTTTTGCTTTACACAAATATTCATTTTTTTCATTTTTTTTCTTTACTACTTTACATCTTTAGAACACACTTACATTAACGGTGTTCGTTGTTAATTACGTTGTTCCCGGATGTGTTTTCCTTATTTATTCTTTTTGTTTGTGGAATTATTTCAGTTAATTTTGGTTTAACTTTAATTTAAGTAACAACCCTGCATGCTTTGAGTTCAATCGCATATATTTAAACCTTTCAAGTTCATCATTGACTATAACAGATATGTGAAATGAAATGCTCTAAGCTTCTATATTCTACGCCACTTCTGATGCGAAGCTATATTAAATTTGGGTGGGTGTACGCAATATCCAGAAAGACTTAACAGACGCCCACCTTTTATTATACCCATCTGTTTGTCTGTCCGTCTGTCTAGTTTGTTTTCTGCAAGCCGCAATTTTTGAGATATTTTAATAATATTAAGCTAACTGATCTGTTTTGGCGCAAGGAGAACGCCTCTTGCCAACCGTTCAGATTGGGTCACCTTTTCAGCTACTTCCCATACAACGTTTTATTTTAACAAGTCGATATATGGATAACTGCAGGTTGGAGTAGGATTTTTAATGATAGACCGCACGCATCTACAGTATTTTTACTTGTTTCGATTACCGAACGATGGATAGGTGTGGAAGTACACGAGGACTGGATTATCATGAGAAATTTAATGGCCTTGAATTCAGGAAAAAAATGTACTTCATCCTATGCTTAGAGCGAATTTCAGGAAACTCTTAGAGAATACCTCATATCTTCTTTTTTGCTTTCTAAGCAAAAGTTTATAGGTGTGTTCTGTATTTATTTCAAAATATGTGTTAACTCAACCCCTTCAAGAGAATAAGTATGCGTTTTTCTTTGCGTTGAAAGAAAAGTGAAATAATGAAAAGAAAGCGGTGCAGCTCTCTCCATTAGTAATTAAAAACAACTGGGCTTCTCGGCAGTAAAAGAAATGCCTGCACATTAAGCTAAGTAGGACATTTAATCTCATAACCGTATGTCCTTATCGCTTTCGGGGATATAACACGACAGTCAATAATATCTTGACGCACTAACAACTGACATGTAAATGTAGACTCCACCAAACAATTTATGTTAGGTTGAGAAAGTTTCAACACCCAGAACGGTGAATATCAAAATTTCTTATTACTTCGGGGATTTATGTGCGAAATACACGCGTTACCTTTACTATTCTCTAAACAAGAGAAAATTTCAAATTTCGCGCTTTGATTAAATAATGCTTTTGGATGGGCAACTAAGGCCGTTCAAATTCAGCATTGCCTTGGAAAATGTGATGACCACCGAAAGCAAAAATTTGTCGATAATTTTCTGAATGCAAATCAGGTCGTGCCTATACCGACATAGCTAAACTTAGTGAGCGCTCCGAAAACACCAAGTAACGTCTTAAAAATTAATTCTCGTTAACCGAAAATTCAAGTTGCAAGAGATAACTGAATATATATATGATAGCAAGTCAAATTGTAAAATTAATATAAACAAGTAAGAAAATTATATTCGGCTGTGAGCCCCTTCCATTCATCAACGCTATCGTAAAAAACACTTAAAAAATGAAGGAGGAGTAGAAGGAACTTGCTTCTATGCGTTATAAAGACTTTGATAAGAAGGTGTTTTCCAGTTTAGTGTAGGTACTACAGCGTAGTCCATACATTTTATGCTGAAAGTTTCGTGGGTTTGTTTGCTGTAATTTCTGTTCCATTTGAAAAACACATCTTCGACAGACGGACATGTTTAAATCGATTCAGAATTTGATTCTGATCATAAATGCATGCTTTGTCGGGTCTCCAAAGGTATCTTCTTGACAAAACCAATCGTCGTTGATGGGTATGAAAAGAAATTTGCTCGTTTCACGTTATTTAAAACTAATGTACACTGCAGTTATGCTTCGAGTCCGCAGCATTAAAATTCGAAACTTATTTCAATTAAGATTGAAAAAATTCAATGAAATGCAATAAGTCAGAAGTGGAGGACTGCAAATTGCTTCCACTTTCGCTGTATTCGTCAGATTTGGCCCCAGCGGTTAACATTTGTTCGGTTACCAAGGAAAAATGATTTTTTTCAAATGATTCGGAAAACTGATGTGTATTCACGATTTTTCGAGTTAAAAAGAAAACGCTCTTTATAGGTTAGAGAGACGTTGGATTCAAGGTGCTACTGTGAAAGTCCAAATTGTTAGAAATAAACGTCTTGATCGCCCACTTCATCCAGTAGTGACCGTTCACTTATACTGTGTGAATATACTAACCACTAGACCATATACGAGTAAAACAGAACGATTACGAGGGAGTGCAAATCGCAGAATTGTCGCGAGAATTATTCAATGGCTGCAATACAATTCCGGCGTCTTAGGCTTTGGGCTAAATATTTTTGTGTGGCGCTCAAACAAAGAAATCGAAAACAATGCAAAGAACTCAGCTTGTTATTAAGTCCGTTACAATTCCAAGTATCGGTTCGACTTTCTCACCACGGTAATAACGAAACCAGAAGGGCTTATAGAAGAAACATTTTCGTTTTTGCGAATTGATTTAGTTCTTTACTTTATTTTTCGTTATTAATTTCGTGCGCTACATAGATGCGAAGGGAGGACTTTTACGGGTGATATATCCTGAACATAGCAATCAAACTAAGTTTTTGTGATCATCTATCTGATCAACGTCCTCTAAGGCTTACCACAAATCCGGAGTTGCGTTAATTCGTTAAAATATTAGAGGTTTTTCCGCTTTTTTGTTTTATGCCTAATCACTCAAGAGATGCCCGCTGTTTGTGCATTTGTCGACGGTTGGACAGAAAAGACGAAAGAAAGCATTTCTTAGTTAATCGCTTTAACTTGCGGCAAAATTCCTTGAAAAAAGCGATTATTGTTTCTTGAAGTTTTCGATCCGTGAACGATTGTCAAATAAGACTAACGTATAGAGGGCATTGAGAGAATTCGATTTGTGAACTGTATTTAAAGATTATCTAAATCACGATCGTTTAGTCGATCGATCTTGATTCTGCTTCTTGTTTTTTTAAATTTCAGTGCACTCAGAACTCAAAAGCTTTCAGTTTGTGTGCTTGCTCTTTTTGCTTTAATGCCAAATATAACATATGTCTTTAAGAAGCAACAAAAAAGATAAACTTTTATTCTTTCATAATGAAAGCAGTTTCGTATTTTTCTAAGAAATCAACTGCTGAGTGTATTTATCTATTTTGAAATGTCTATGTATTTAATTAATGACACAATTGGTTTTAAAATTATTTGCCTCTGTACACGTATGCATACCGGCATGAACCTGCATGAATATATATTTTTACATACGTATGTATATAGTTATATATAAAAACTATGCTACTATTATTATTATTATTATTATTATTATTATTATTATTATTATTATTATTATTATTAACATACTTGCAAGCCATTTAGAAGAAGTATGTGAACGTGTTCAAAAGGCTGCATGATTGTTTGTTTGTATGTATGTGCGTGTATGCGAATTACTCACATATAAAACTTATAAAGCTCAAAATACATATTTATTGATATTTATTATTAAATAATTGTTTCTGTTTTAAGTGTTGCACAAGTGTCTTATTAAGATTATCGAAAGTCATTCATAACGAAGGACAAAATGTTAAATAATTTACAAACACTCGCACGTTACGAAATTTCTTTAGAAATATTATAAATTGCTTTAAAGATGCGTATGTGTATATTGTTATTATTATTGTCATCGGTGCAACACTTATATCATCTTTGACAAATAGTTCAATAATTATCATCATTATCAACATCAGCATCAACGTCGGCATCACCATTAACACTATTGTGGTTGTTAACATTTATAATAAATTAATTGCTAACATTTTCCAAATTATTTCAATTTACTAAGAAGAACAGACACTTGACAAGAAATGCTCATTCATTTTTAAAATATGATTGTGAAGAAATTCGGAATTTCTCCTCTGTATGGGTGGAAAAAATCCTAATACCAATTCATAAATAGAACAAAAATAGGTTAATGGTGAGGCATGCCAGCACAGCCCTACAGTTATCCATATATCAACTTTTGAGAATAACCCGTTGTATGAGAAGTTATCGAAAAAGTAGTCCCATCTAAATCATTTTGAATAGTGTTCGCCCCTGGGCCAAAAGACGTCAGTGTGCCAGATTTCATCTAATTATCTCAAAAATTGCGGTCTGTAGGTTGAATAGAAGCAAACAAAATAGACAGACGGACAGACACGTAGACGTAAAGGTGAATTTAGAACGATTTAGAAAATAATTCTGTATAATAAAGAATGGATCTATCTCAAGAGCTTTTGGCTGGTGCATACATTCACACAAATTTGTTGATGTGAACGAGGGACACATTGATTTGTTGAAATTGCGATCATGAAGAGCTGTTTACCCTCTTCGGTGACTTATACTGAATATAGTAACTGGCATCGGGCACTGGATTAAAGGCATCGCCATTGCACAATCGAGATATAAGAGATCTTTTCAATTTGAAATTTGAAATTTACTCGTCTCAGGTTATGACCTAAGCCATGAGGGCAATAATTTTTTTTTTCATTAATTTCACATTAATTTCACATAAATCTATTGGACTATTTCATATTTCTCTACATAGATATGGTACTAAGAGCCAAGGTATGTGTGTATGCTTCTTAAGTAACTACCGTTATCAACTGATAATACCAGCAGCTAGGGAACTATTCGAATAGCAGCCACTCAGTCACTCAACTGGTTAGCGTATAATGCCTGTTATTTATTTACCTTTTCGCCCAATCTTTGCACATTACATACGAATACATACACGCACACACAAACACATAACAACATTCATTAATTTCGTACAGTTTCTACATACACGGAATCGCATGCGAAGAACAATAATGCAATATGTTGAAAAAATGTTAAAAATAAAGTCATTTGCATATCAACATTAAATAACATTTTCTTTTAGGCTACACTCAGTTAACTGATGTACCGAGTGCTTATTTCATATTACATAATGAAAAGGAAAGAAGAAAAAAATAGATTCCGTTTTACAGTGCTGGACACATGCTCATAATACGTCATTACTTTGCTACGTGTAAGTAATTACGTATTGCACATACACGCGTAGCTGCGAATTTCTTCTAAATCTTTTAAAGTGCTTTATGGACAAATTACTTAATAAAATGTAAATAATTAACATAAAAGATTTAAATATATATATATATATGTCTTATTATTTATTGAATTTTTAGTTTTGAAATATATTTTTGTAATTCTTTTTTTAAGTTGATTTGCTTCAATTGTAGTTTATTTTATATATTTTTCGATAAACTTTCATTTCCGCCATTTTGTTTATTTCTTGACCTAAATTTTGCTTAAATGCTGAACAATAGTTTTGCTAAAAACTTTCCGACATTTTCTTCATCATTAAATATTATAACATAAATTCGTTCGCACACACGCGCAGATTAACAAATAGAAAATGAGTAGAAAACTTTTTTTCAACAATTTTTATGATAAATTTACTGAAAAGAATTCCCACTAACTAGATTAGTAAGGCAAAAGTTTTAGATAGATACAGAAAGGCCGCATGACTAAAACGGTGTGGCTTGGATTACAATCAGACATGATTACATGTGGACTAAACATCTCGGGCGTATACATTGAGTTATTTAAAAACATCATTCACTTACAGTGAAAACAAAACTAACCTAAATAAACTGCGAAGTTCTTGAACGACATAGTTTAACGACTTACCATGAAAACAGTGTGCATGAAAGCAGCTATTTAGTGTGACAGCTTAACTTTCAAATACATAGTACTAAAAATTACAAACATAACTTGTTTATCGCAAAGAAATTCTTGGACTCAAATAGGATGAGTATCAGCAGTTGATTGCGGCGGCTCTTCAAAACAAACTAGTCCAGTAAGTTTAATAAAATTGTATACAGTATAGTCGTTGCGAGAGCGAGCCTTCGACTTGGGGAAAGTGTGCTTTGGCAGTCACAAAGTATTTAAGTACTTAATTGTACGATTTTGCCCACAATTGCAGACTGAAGGAATAGGTTTGCCAAGGATCTGTCGATGTATTTTAAGGCGAGTTCTTGCAAATCATATCCCAATTTTTGTTGACCTTTAACTCGGCATAGTGATGGAACAAACTTTGGATAGAAAAGAAGTAAAAACGTTACAGTTGGGCAAGACCCACCATTAAATCACCCTACATCACTTTGCCTAATACTGTGTGGTCCAATCACATGCATGATTATACATCATCTTCAACATCAAAATCATACGCTTCATGAAAGCCCCTACGTTGGAGGGTACTCAAAACGTCAACTAACGGAAACCAAACTTCGCGAACTTAGTTTGCATGCTAAAGATTTTATTATTTTCCATCTGCGGGAGCTCCAAGTTAAATTTTATCGTCATACAACGGCTTATTTTGTGTGAGGTGCAAAAAGATGACAGACCTGTGTCATCTGGATTTCCGACGATTGATTTTTGACGTCAAATTGCCCGTATGAAAGACTTTTCATCATAAAATGCTTACTCTTAGGATTGGAGTCCGACAAAGTGGACTTATGATCAACTTTTACCATCAAATATTGAAAATTGAACAGTTTTGCGATATGAAAATGCAGTTTTCGAAGAAACCCCCCGAACGATTATACGGAAGGGAGCTTGAAAGATTGTCCCAAGCGAATCACATTTTTCATAGCAATTCGAAATGCTATGCTGCACTATACTTTGTCAAAGAGTCTCGAAAATTGCCATTTTTTTCATACAATTATTTTTCAAAATTTTTGTTTAATTTCTTCTTTAAAATTGCTTCCAATAGACTTTGAACGGCCCATTCTTTCGTTTATGCCTTCCGCAATTAACTTTTGCTTATTTATATTAAAAAAGGGGACCTTCAAGTAAGTATTGCATTTATGCATTATTTTTTCAGCGAAATTGCGACAGATACAGTTTGGAGTAGCACAAAGACTACTCGTTTATCGTGGCCTCCAAGAAAGCTGAAGTTTTGTGCTGACGGCGTAAACATGTAGCGGTTTTCGCGACTTTTTATAGATTAGAAATCAACAACGCGTCAGCACTTATTCGAATGTGAAAACGAATAACCGACATTTTGAAAACGTTAGAAAAATGACTCACGGGTAGTCCCCTGTAGTACGGTGATCGTTAGAAAGAAATGAAGAAAGGGAGAGAGATGATGAGACGGTCGTAGCCGAGTAAGTGTTCTCCCTTTACCGACCGAGCGTTCACTATTGCTGCCACCAAAGTGAACCTGTGAAGGCTGACTTTGTAGTCGCCGCGCTTCTTCCCTATCCGGCTGTTTTTGTGGATCCTTTCTTCATCTTTAAAATGCGCATCCGGTGTAATCTGGCAGTTATTATGGGACTGATGGTTAACGATTGGGCAATTAAATCGACCCATAGACCGGAACTAGCTTCAATATTGATATAATTGAGCATTGAAATCGCCTGCGAGAGTAACGTTTGATCGGTTATAACTTAACGGTATAACTATAACTGTAACAATAACCACAGTCTTACAATCAATGTTAAAACATATCAAATGACTTCGAGACATATTTCAAATAAAATTACGATTTCCGATTTCGAATGTGCGTGCATCGTTGGCTGCAGTAAATTACATTTTAAAGACTAATTGGGCATAAAAATACCAACTTACATAAAATATTTTAATTCCGGCTTGAAGACTTATGCAAAATTTGCAACTTGTGCATACCGTTAAAGTTATGAGACGGCAATGCAGTGGAGAATTTTTTTGGGGAAAAAAAACTCGCATTATTTTTCATTCCATTCTCTTTCCTTCCTTTGATTACATGTTAACTCACTTTCACTATTATTTAGCGAATGTTTGATTTTTCTTCTTGTTTTTTTTTAATAAACTTTTTGAAAAAGTGAAGATACACACACTAAAAGCGGAAAAAGCCATTGTCTACACCTGCTAGACACTTGATAATGGATTACAACGTTATGGTTTTAAGAATGATGATGGCGGCTTAACCACCGATAGCGAATAGCTTTTTCGTTATGGTTTCCCGTGGACCATTCAAGTTAGCTGACACATCACAAACAAACGCAAAAACAAAAACTAAAAACTTGAATTTATTTATTAAAGAATTCTATCATTAGGCAAGAAGCAAGAAAGTGTTCGTCGCTTATTGAATTTTCGTTGTAATCCTACAACCTTAGACGGATGTAGAACAGAGTATTGAAAAATCTTCTTTCCAATTTTATGATGATTTCCTTTTTAACTTCTTCTCCGATTTTCTTCCCCCTTATTAACGCAGATCGGCCCATGTTGAGTTAAATATATTCTTAATTAGCATCACATTGTAAATCGATTTAACCATGCCCATCTGTCCATTTGTGTAATGTCTATAATAAACATTCTCCTAACCGCAAAAATGCAGCTGTCGACCTCAAGTTGGACGAAAACATTGAAAGTTCCTGCACGCAATGGGTCAAATCGGTCGAAGAACACGAAGCCTACAGTGCCACGTAAACTGAGAACGCTGGCGTCTTTTGTTCATAAACTATAGCAGATAAACCTACGAAAATTTGAACACATATTCTATGGGTCTTGCTGTAGCACCCCTGCAAAAATGGAAAATATTGATTATGTCCACCCAATATTATAGCGTATCAAAATGTAATTTGTTTTTCGATACCTTTATAAGCTGCAGAAGCAAGCTCCAAAAAACTCCATAAAGTATAAAAATTCTTGACCAGTCCCCTTCCACGATAACACGATATAAATTTCCATTTTAATTCTGAAAATAGACAAAATCAGTCGCGCCCATCCAATATTACAGAGTGTGAGAATCTAGTTCTATTCATTTTTTTAGTCTCCTTTATAAGAACGGTTATGGGTCGCGCCCGAATATAATCTTGCTGTTTCTCCGTTAAATTTATTATTACTTTTCTTTTTTGAATTTAGTCAGAGAAATAATTTGTAAGACTGAAGTCTTAAAGCGCTAGCATCAAAGACTATCGGTTTTATCGCAATCTCGACTGCACATGAGATGTGAATCCACCATCATTGAGCTGTTAGTGGAGATCCTTTGACTACTTGGCCTCTCAGGCATAGAATCAATATCTCTCGGGCCTTTAACTAATCAGTGTAACAACAAATTTTTAATACGTACTAAATAGAACTCTCGAACATGTCTTTCCTTTTCATTTTCCGGTCACTTGTAATAAATATAAGTACGTATGTTTATATATATATATGTGTATATGTGTACATCAATCTCCTTATATTATCCTTCTTTCTTATGCCATTTTTTCCTTGTTCCATTTCGTTATTTCTTTATACAAAAATTATTATCTTTTCGTTCTTTGGCATTGTGCCTCATAATTAATCTGTGTGCTTTTACTTTTTTTTATGTGTGCGTTGGAAAGTTACAAAGAACTGCATGCAAAATGAAACTGAGAAATTATCATTAAAATAATCAACTCTCGCTCATCAACATTATCGTCAACAACAGTTCTATACAAATTGCACACACACGGACACATGTATACGTTACATGCACGTTTCTGTTTTTCTTTTTTTTTTGTTTTCGTTTTTAATGTATGACGAATAAAATGCAGTCATACCACGTAGGCATCATCATCAGCGCTTATAAAACGACCTTGTATGCGTGTATGATAATAGCAAATGAGACAAGCCAGAACGGTGGGAGGGAGAAAGAGAAAGAGAAAAAAAAAAGAGAGAGAATGCCTTTTGAAAACTTCAATTAAGCATAAATTGCATAAATGATAAAACGTGTGCTTCTTTCTCTCTCTCCCTCTCGTTGCCTTTAATGCTCAATTTTACTGAATATTAAGAGACTGTTATTGACAAAAAAACACAAAAAAAAAAAAGAAAAATACACCATTAAAAAGCAAAAGAAAATATAGATAAAGTGCAACAGTTGACTGCATTAAATGCATATATAATATGCATACCTATACACATCTCCATTAACATATATATATATATGCATTCATATGTATTTGTTACTTGGGCATATATATTGTAGAGCTGCTGCTGCTGCTGCTGCTGCTGCTGTTGCTGCTTCTTTTGTATATGTGCACGCAAACGAATTTTCTCAATTACTTTGTTAAGTTTAATTTGCATTTTTGTATATGAATGTGTGTGCATCGTTGTATTTATCATAATATAATCAAGCAATTGTATAGATGTGTGTAACTATACTTAAATTTGCGTATACATGCGATGTGTGTGTGCGTGGTTTTATTTTACTATTTACAAATTTTTTAACTTCACTCATAACGGTTTTTTCTCTTTTTGCATTTTCTCTCTTTCAAGGAATTTTCATTAAATTCTTTTTAAGACGGCATACATACATTTATATCTACGTGCTACATATGGTTGAGGGTTTTTCAAAATTCTCCCAAAAGAAACAGTTCACTATATTAAATAGTTGCTCGGGTTGTTACTCAATGGTGTTGTTGTTGTTGTTGTTGTATTTATTATAAACGTCCACAAATGCATACTTTTATATTCAATCCCCGGACCTTTACATTCTACTAATTTTGTTATTCATTTTGCGACGTCTTGATGCAAAATTTTTGAAGTACAATACAAACTCCTGTCTATTTCTTTTGCAGTAAATGCTTCACCACGCAATTTGCGGTTGAGGTTGACTGATTGAAGATCAATTTTGGTAAAGAAACAGTGCATCTATTATATAGCAAGAAGACTGAACTGTGCGGGCCAATGGAATATTTTCAAGATTATTTCGATGATTATTAAAAATATTGCGCGTGTATGCGTATGTAGTTCTCTCATTTACAGATCAAACATATGAATACCTCGACGTAAAAATAAAAAACGCAGACCAAATTAAAACTTTTCAGTTCGAAGGATACTTCTCGTTACGATCAGAATCCCCCAGGCCTGAATCGTTCGATTCAGTTCGATTCAGTTCGACTCTTAGACAAATCAGCATTGACCAATTAACGACTTCAAACCATTCGCGAAAGTCTGGAATGGCAGGAAATAATTTAATGACACAAATACAAGTTTTCGATTTGCTGATTACACACCATAAGAACAAACATGAGCATCATCAAGGGAAAACGTAGTCGAAGAATACTCCAGGACGGGGTGATATTTGAGAAGACGGTCTGATTGAGATCATCTGCCATCTGTCGCAGTCATCTAATAAATATTAGGAGACAAGCGCGAAATCGATATCGTAATCGTAATCGATAATCGTAAGTTTAATTAAACAAGTTTTTCCATATGTTTTATATCTACGAAGTATACTCAGTTGTCCCTACTTCTGAATCACTTCCTTTTTTGTTAACATTTCGCTTTCATTCGCATTTTTTTCCAGATTTTTCTCATTTTTTCTTCTTTCCACGCTAGTCAAGCTTTAGGTTGCTGTTATCTGTCTTAACAGGCAGAACCGAGATCACTGTGCTTTTAGGCGAAATGGGCGATCTTTTGGCATTATTATTTTGCTCTTTCTCTCTCTGTCTGTCTTGCTTTCCCTCCTTTTCTACCTTCTACTCTTCTTATACGGCCAAGATGACAACTGACTCCGTTGACTCCGTTTATTGTTTAATTAATTTGCAATTTTTATAATACCGTATGTAACGAGTATTCCAGATTCGTTTTAAAGTATAAACAGCTATTCCACTTTTAGTTTGCCTTAAAATTTACTATACAAACGAAATCTTCTCTCTTTGCTTCCATCATCACTAACCAGATTATTTTACGATAATATTGTAAATGTTTGGTACATGCAAGTTTTATAATGTTTTCATTAAATTTGAACATCATATTACATTTGCAGTAAAAATAATAAAAAAAAAAAACAAAACAAGTAAGATTGTTGTGTACGTGCGTTTATATGTGCAAATATGTAGGATTTGTATGTTCTATAGCTGATGTATTTTATTGAAAATTTCGGAAATTTTATACTTTTACTTACAACACACAAGTGTGTTTATCACTTTGCTTTTGCGTGCACACACACGGAAACATGCAATATATATATATATATATATATATATATATACATACATGCACATTTATGTAAATACATATATATATATATATATATATGCATATACATATAACTTGGTGTATTTGCATGCATGTGTATGTATATGTGTGTTTGCACATATATGTGTGTACAATTTTTCTAAAATATATTTATTTGACTAGGTGTCTTAAACCAACAAGAATATCAAAAAATATATATTTAATCTCTGCCGTAATTTCTTTCTATTGGCTTTAATTTTCATAAAGTTTGCATAGATTTTCAAAAACTTCCTTCTAATATTCCGATAAGACAATAAAATATATATACCAATATATACATGTATATAACATATACATATATGTTATATAACAATATATATATTGCATTACATACATTATATATATATTATATATATATACAGATTCTAATAAATTATTAATGCAATCGTAGAACTTCTCTGACGGACAATATTTTACCTAAATAGCTTGATACGGTTACGCCATTTATTTTTAACCTTTCCCTGAAACTATTTTTCTAAAATGAAACTAACATATTTCCTATACGACTCCACACATAATTCCTACTTTAGATACTTGATTTTGAAGTACGAGAAAGTATTGTAAAATAGGTTGCGAAATTTTTAGTACCTCATTAAAAGTTTCCCTATGTGTTGCACTTATCTTCATGAACGCAAAATAAAAAATATATAAATAAAAAAAAACTTCTCTCCGAAAGTGTTTAAGGAAATAGAAAAATGCTTTCAATTCTTTATTTTTATATCCATCACAGGATTTTGGGAGGTATGTTAAATGTCCTAAACTGTTTGCAGCAGCCAGAAGTAAGTTTCAAGGACTCTAGGCATATACGCTGGGCATATAAATAAATTCTCTTCACTTTTCGTTAAAATTCCACTTTATTTAAAGTATATTTGTTACTAAAGTTAATAATCGATATATGCGCTATTTGAAGCAGTGCTAATCAGGAAGGCAAAGGTCTGAAGAATAATCGGTAACCGGCAGAGAAGTTCCAAGGCCAAAGCGAACATCACTTGTTAGACAAGAAAAGAACAATTCTTTTTCTCTTCGGTTATCCCTGGAAATATGGAAATCTTTTTCTTCCTTCCCATTATATACAATCGAACTGATATTGCTGGTTGATTTATTGGTAACCATGGCAGCTTTGAATTTCTTTACCCAACATCCTCCGTCTGGCTGTAGAATGTTCATCGTCCTCAAGATTAAAATCGTTTACACGAAGTCTCGCCAAACATTTCCTATGTGTTTGGTAGCTTACTGAATGTTTTCGCAAAACCATTTCAATAGCATTAGCCGCATATTTTTCCAATTTAGTCCACGTAAAAACAGGAAAAGAAAAAACACAATGCCATCGATCTCTTTACACTCCATTTAATATACATTAAAAGACACCTTTTAGGCGCTGAAACTTATACTGTACAAGTATCGATATCTAGGGTTTGTTTACCCAAAACTTCACGAAATATGAACGGTAGTGAAGCATTTAGATTTATGTACATAAATATTGCACATAAAGTGAAACCGATCTGAACCGTTTTTAAGCATGGCTGTTTATCTAAGTGATAGTCGCGATCAATATTCTTCTACATTATACGGTTTGAGACGAAAGATACCGTCTTCAAATTTGAAAAAGATGATAGACGATAATGCATGCAAGTTACAATAGTCAAAAACAGTCCAAATCGGTAGAATGACACGCCCGCATGAAAACCTTAACTAGTTAATATATTACAGCTTGAATCGAAAAAGTTCATGTTGAAAAATAGTAGAACTACCACCAATGACAGCAAAGCCAGAATGGGATAAAAGAAAAATTATGCCTTATGTGTGATATATGACGGCATTGAAGGCGAATTTTATATAGTCAAATTTTAGAAGCTCGTCAGACAACGAATTCTAGTTTTGGTAGTGTCAACCCTTAACCATATTGCAGCGAGCCAACATTGATCAACGTCAGATCTCGCAAGTGTATGAGAGCTCGGAAATAACTGAAAGAGAGTGTGACTGGAAAATGAATCCGTCCGACTACCGTTTGTTTCGCTCTCTACAAAACATCCGTAAAGACCTAACGTCATTTATACAATCATTTTGCTAAATATTTCACCGATCAACAAGCGTAATTCACCATTAATCGACAATAAGAATAAATGTTAAACAAATGTTTTCAAAAGACTTTAAAAATTGTACTCTCATTGGGAAAGCGTAACGTCCTAAAGCACCGATTGATGATACCTTGCCTTGCTTTTGCATTCGTATGCTTAATAGTGTCAGTTTACGGTAATGTGTTTGTGTCAAATATTCGCCCCAAAGCGAATGCAATTTGTTTACTTGTTTTAATAATCACTCTTAATATTTTATTGGCAATAAAAAAAAAGGAAAAAATCAATAAAAAAAGTTATTAATATAAATATATATTTATTAAAATAAAATGAAAGCAAGCGATTAATTCAATCTAATCCGAATACAGTTCTGTTTTTCAAATATTGTTTGCTGAAATAATACTGAAAAGCTTGTTTCCATGATTTATTGTTCCCGCATAGGAAGCACTTATTAAGCTAATTTAATGTTTTCTTTCTTTTTCACAATTACTTCAGTGAAGGAAGGACGAACTTCGCCTGATGCGCAAATATAGACTGACATCGTTGGGGGTTTGAAGCCCAGTTCGATATCAGATTTTTTTTTCTTTTTTATACCACACAGCACTTGCGGTACAGGGTGTATTAAGTTTACGCGGACTTATGTAACACCCAGGAGGGCTTGGGAAAAACTCACTTTTTATTACACCGATCGATTCAGAAATAATTCAGATCTAAGCTTATCTGTCGGTCTTGTGTTTGTTTATTCATTCTGCAATTCGCAACTCTTGATATATTTTAGTGAAGTTTAGTACACTGACGTACTTTCATCCAAAGACAGACATCCTGAAGAAATGTGAACACTTATACGGTGGCTATATATAATTGTGAATATTTCATGATGAAAATTTATTCATGATAGTAATTTGAAAAAAAGATCGACTGAACCAAATTTGAAACATTAGTCTATTTCTTGCACCTCACTCCATATAAGCTATCTCTTAAAGAAGAAGAAAAAGATTTAATTTTAACTTTTTGATGATGAAATTTAGTCCGCAGAGAATTTGGATCACATGGGCTGATTATTTAGACGCTATGCGAAATGGTATAGGTTTGTTTGAGCAGGCGAGGCCAAAGTTTGTACAGGTTCTGCAGGACCAGGAATATAAATACCAATTTTTTTCGTTGTATTCGTAGAACTAACTGATTTACAAGTAACGTGTTCGTGGTTTCAATTCTCAACTGTGGTAGAGTTTTCTTTGGTCGTAACTATAGTGAGTGCTCAGTCGGTAACGGCGTAGCACTTACCAACTAGATACACCTTCACCGTAGCGCGGCCACCACTTCGTTATCCCTTTATCGTCAGAGGATAGGGTGAGGGTATAAAAATATTATCGAAAATGACACTGATTTGAAGGTTAGTTAAGTAAAGCCATCCTTGAGGTAATTTAAAAGTGGAATAATTAAAAAATTATAGTACTATTTAATAACATTAAACTTTTATAACCGAATCGCCTTCACTGTTGTTGCTTTACTTAGAATTACTGTTCGTTCCAAGTCGATGAAAGGATTGCTCTTTGCTTTTTTCCACCTTTAAAATCAACTCTGTTCACAAGATTTTCATATGAAAAACTTTAAGGTTGGGGGTCAGTGTCGTTGCGGCCTGTGTGCCACATATATATTCTTTAGGCTTCAAGTCGTCTTTATCCTGTTTGTTTGTACGGACACCTAAATCTTGGTGTCGGTTGCTGTATAGCATTACTGCTGTACTATATTGCAACGATTCTGTTATTCGGGATGTGAGGCGTGGACTTTTCGAGAGGTCCGTTTGAACATAAGCATGTTTTTAAAAATTTCATTATTGGTTTTATTCAGCAAAATAACGCAGTATTGACAAGTTTTTTAAATATTTTTAAAGGGAAAAAGGGAAAAACTCTGCGCCAAATTGATTCTTAAATGTCTCGTTTGGAACTAGGATTAAATATGAATAAAACATCGTGTATGTCATAGACTATGATAAATATATTTATTGAAATATCTACTCTAGCTGCTGTTCTTTGTTGCTGCGGAGTATCTCTTATATGAGGCAGACAAGCACACCGCACCAGTCAGACTTTCGCTACCGAATTGATTTAATATTAAAAAAACTAATATTCACATAATATTTGATAAGCTTGAAATATTCAATCCACCTTAAGTTACTGCTTTGTCTTCTTTTTGCCTCTTTCTTTCTCGCTTGCTCTATCGCTCTGTCGCCACAGTTAACGATTTATGAAGTATGCGTTTGAATTTTATAACCTCGGGAGATGAAATTAACGTCAAATTATGCCCTGTACGCGTGTACATTTCACGCGTAAATGTACAAAGTTTTTTGGGCAAAAAATAAAAAAAATAAAACGAGATAAAAATAAATAAATAAATAAATAAATGAAATAAGGAATAAAGACATTGGTACAAAAATCCATAGGGAGCTGAATCCACAACCATATATCCAAGTAAACTTGTATTTTTTTGTAAAGCAGCTCTTTATGAATGCGCTCGGTGGCGTAAGCACTGCTAGCTGAAGGGCATCATTTAAAAATTTGCCAAGCGTTTGTGACAAGCGTAACACAAGTAAGAACAGCTACATAAACAGCAGCTACCATATAAATAACTTACGTAAGAGAGGGAGGAGGGGGACGCTATGACGATAAGCTCTTATAAGCGTGAATTTTGAGACTTAAATTCTCTTAAGGGCAAGGAAGCATGCAGTGAGTTAACCTGAGAGAGTTATGTTAAAATACTTTAATTTTTTTTTCTTTTTCTTGCTCGTAGTTGCACAACAACTTGTTATTTTTAAGTAGCATTAATAGGCTTTCGAAGGATGATATGTCTTAACATTTCTTAACGCGTTTATACTCTAACAAAATCGTTTTCATTACAAGCTGATAATTCAGTTTAGATATAAGCATAAGTTGTATTAGGATTGTTGGTTGCCGGTAGCCTTCGAAAGTCTTTAAATTGAATCTCTAATTGACTTTTATATTGAGTCTATGGGTAATGCTAAGATTTAATATGAAACTCATACGTCTATCTATCTGCTTATGGTTTTCTTTTCGTTAATGTTATGTTCATCGGAAGCGTCGTGGATTGAGAATAAATTGAAATTTTAGTGAATAATTCAAAAGAGTAGTTATCTAGATAATCGAAAACCGTGTATATTTTGTTGTTCCGTTTTTGAAAACCGAAATGGACCAACTATGCTAACTGGAACGATTTAACGGAAGCAGTTTTCAAAACACCGTCGCAGTCATTATACTCCTTGAGATGTTCTTCGGTCTGATCGATCAACTCAAGATTTTAAAAAACTCTGTTAGTAATTCTGTGCATGCGCGGTTCAAATTCCGTAAGGTGTATTTATTTGTTAATTTGCTATTATAAATCAATTTTCAGCATGAAATGTTCAAAATAATATCTTTTTACTACATAGAGGTTCAGTTTTAGAAAGAAAGATTACATGCGAGGGGGCTCAAAAAATCGACTCAGCGGTGCCAAGTTTTTCATACAAATCGAAATGCATCGAAATATTATTTATTACTCAACAACTTTTGTCGAAAAATTTTAAAGATTACCCTTTTATCGATTTTATAACGACTTTTCAATATAATGCTTTAGATGGGGAATGGTCGAAAAAGTGGACC
The DNA here is from genome assembly GCA_001077435.1 of Glossina morsitans morsitans. Taxonomy (NCBI): domain Eukaryota; kingdom Metazoa; phylum Arthropoda; class Insecta; order Diptera; family Glossinidae; genus Glossina; species Glossina morsitans. The sequence continues at coordinate 52,347 of CCAG010005122.1, forward strand.
GATTCGAACAATTTTCAAAAGCGTTTGTCCTCGGATCGAAGCACGTCAGTGCACCCAACTTCATCAAAACATTTCCGAAATTGCCACCTGTACGTTGAACACAAAACACATGGGCAACCACCACACGGACAGACGGGCGGGCGGAAAGGCAAGCATGGAATCAAAACCGTTTTTGAACCAATCGGTGTAATGAAAGTTGATCCTGGAGTGTGTCCTAAGCCTCAGGTCAAATGTTTTAAAAAGCCCCTGATAGAGATCATAATATTTACTTTGTGAAATTATCGAAGCAACCGTCCATTAGCAACTACTGTTAGTAAACGAAGCGATCGATTCGATCTGTTACTAGCGAAGAACAAGCAATGAAAAACGACTCGAATTTACGAAGAGAAAGATTGCGCTGATCTACATATTTCTTCGCGCGACTTACCAAAATGTAATGTCGCCTGTGTACTTTGTTTTAATGAAGGCATCGAGTAATATGTACTAACGCGCTGTACTTCTTTCTTTTTGCCAAATGATTTTCTTACGAATTCACGGGAATTGGAAGGGCATGCCACTGAAAGGAATCCCTGATAGAATCGATGTCGTTGCCTGTCAATTCTTTCAAAAAACTATATGGATTAAAAAACTAAAAAGATCGCTTTTAATCTGCAACTCTTTAGAAAGAAAGAAAGATACAATGGTTTCGCGTCGTTTTTATAAAAATTACTTCCGCTGCAATGGCTTTTGGCCGCAGACGTGAATGCTTGAAATACTTAAAGTTAAATTTATTTTTACGCAAGCTTTAATAATTCTTTTATTTATTTGCAAACATTTTTTTTCAAATCATTTTTCCCCTTAAAAAAAAAACTCAAATTGTGGATATGGTTTGCGGTGTGTACCATTTGAGGTACAAAAATTTGTACAAGACAACATTGCCTGGAATAGGACTTTTTAAGAAAGGTTTAAAATGTAACCGTCGCTTTTACAGCTCCCGGGTTTTTTTTTTTATTTTTTTTTTTTTTTCTGCTTTTTTGTTTGTTAACATTTCATATTGTAGACGTTTGTATTTGGAAACACGAAGGACATCAGTAGCGTTAAGTTGGTATTTGCTTAAAAATAGAAAATTTTCCTTTACTTAAAGTGTAGTGCAGAGAAAATGTTACAAGATTGTGTGTACACAACACACAACTTCCGCTTCCGGTGACACAAAATCGGATCTCTCGTCGCACAAAGCGCGCTCTTTAAGTTTTCATATTTGGCTCTCGTCTACATTTGTACATTTGTGCATTCAAGGAAAAACCCCAACAACGGATGAAAAGCTATGATATAATGTGTGTACGTATGCGTGTGTATGCATGTATGTATATATATATATGTATATATATA
>CCAG010005123.1:0-42406 GCA_001077435.1 Glossina morsitans morsitans
TATATATATATATATATATATATATATATATATATATATATATATATATATATATATATATATATATATATATATATATATATATATATATATATATATATATATATATATATATATATATATATATATATATATATATATATATATATATATATATATATATATATATATATATATATATGTATACATATATATATATACGTGCGTGTGTGTGTTTATTCGTAGTACCACATTGTGGCTGTCACATTGTTGTGTTGTCATGTTTGCTGGAAGATTACAGATTTTTGTCAATGAAGGTAATTTGCGGAAGATTTTGTCTAGAATTTCAATTAGAGATTGACGTTTTTAACTTTGTCTTCTACTGGTTGCGGTGCTGTTACTCCTTGTTGTTCTCCTAGTGCTCGGCAAGCTGGTGCAGCTTGTTGTAGTTTCTATTCTTTGTCGTATTCTACTCTTTTCTTTTTTTGTTACTTTCTTTTATTCCTACTTTTTTATTTCTTTCTTTTCTCTTTTTTTGCGAAAGTTAGTTTAGTTTGTCTTTGTGTTTAGGGATTTGCGTTGCTGGTGCTGCTGCTGCTTCTTTTTTTGCCATAATGGAACTAATGAAAATTTACTCTTGGCTTTCTTCCTTAAAATTTTTCTATCTTCGTTTATTTTTCTTCTTCTTCTTCTTTCCCTTTTTTTTCTCTTCTAAATTTTTTCAATCTACTGTCATTGCTATTGAATTGATTGAAATACAAAGATGCCTGATAATCGTTGCTTCATCATAAGGTTGTTGTCAATGTTTTTTTTCATTCTTTGTGTTTGCTTTCGGTTTTTCGTTATTGCGGTAAAACATGTAATTAATTCCCTATGACAACATTTCAATTGCAGCTTGATTTTCTTAAAACCGGATATTGGAAAAAACTGAAATAGAAAGAGAAGAAGAATTAGGCGAAATTTTGGTTTTACAATTTAAAAAATATAGAACCGTATGAGAATGTTTCGCAAGTAGAAGTACGCGAAGGACGTTCGTGACTTTGCGTAATAGTAAACCGAAGGTCATATTTTCGTGTAGAAAAATTCGCATACAAGGTGTGTTCAAAAAAAAAGGTGACTCTTTATTTTTCTCAAAAAATATTTATTTATTCTTCAACATCTATTTTATGCCCTTACATATAGTACACTTGCGCCCCCTCTTTTTACAATCCTTGAAGTACTTGACATATGGTCTTGAGCTCTTCCAACCATGCGGTCCGTATTTTCTTAATTGTGGAAAAAGTTCGTTCTTTCTTGAGTCTTTTCAGTTTTGGGGAATAGGAAAAAGTCACAGGGGGACAAGCCCGGTGAACACGGTCAATGCGGCGGCTGGAGCCTGATTATGGTATAGGTTTTAGCCAAAAATTACGAACAAGCCATGACGGTTTAGCTTGCGCATTATCGTAATGCAATTTCTATGACTGGTTGTTCCAAAATTCCGGGCGTTCTTCTCTATTGCTTCACGCAAACAGCGTATAACTTCAAGGTAGTGTTTCTTATCGATCGTACGATCTTCTGGCAAGACCTCACGACATACTACGCCAAAGTGGACAAATCCTTCACGTTTGAGTGAACTTGACGTGTTTTTTTCAATCTTCGTTCTTCTAGCCATATCCATTGGGATGATTGGGCTTGGGCTTCAATATAATCACCATATGCCCATGTTTTCCTCACCAGTTATGACACTGCCGGGCAAATTTGGACCGTCGTGCACGTCTTTCAATAGTTTCTAAGCAATGTAAATTCGAAGGTTCTTTAATTAAAAGAACAAAAAAAACAAACTTGAAAATCGAATGTACTTAAGTCAAGACATTTGAAATGTCACAATTTTTTAACACGCTTCGCATAATTTGCGTTAACGACAAACACTGCTGTTGTAAAAGCACCTCGTCTTGCTATCCGGTTATTCAAGCTCGGTTTCTCTTGGTTCTTTGAATAAAGAAAAAAACCGTAGATGCTTAATGCTTTCAATTAATTTGTAGCGTCCGAATCTAGAGGTGGCTGGAAAGCACAAGTTTTATGTGAAATAGAAAAATGTTTCTTTGATTGCGCTTCGATTGCATGTCCATAGGTTTCCATGTTTGCGCAGTTCAATGATTTTTTACTCTTGCAAGCATTCATACGCGTTTCTTTAAATTTGATTAAAAATAATATTGGAATCGGAAAATGATACTGAAAAATTTTGGTGATCGTCGCAGCGATCTCCACATTAAAATTTCAGTAAATATTACCAAGTCATCCCTTTTACCCGACAAAGTTCTTAGCGCAAGTTATTAATAACTGCAGTGTATGGGGAAAAGTTTTCTTCTCTTTTGAAAAATAATTTCTTTTTTCACTCACCCCTAGGGAGATTATATTAAGTATCGTCCCTATCCATCATAGGGTAAATGTAGTAACTAGACCGAGAGCGTGGTGCAAATTGGACTGATTCAACTGTTGTTCTCGCAATTATAGTTTCACGTACAAAGCTATTAGACGGTGGTGGTATTTCGGCATTTTCTGTGGAAAATCCAAGTGGCAGTATAATACAGTATTGTGCGTTTATAATATATTTTTATTTTTTTTTTGGAACACAAAAAATCAAAACGTGTTTACTGTCATGCTATTATCGCAATATTATAACAACAATAATTTTCGCCGAAGGAATAAAAAGGTTGCGATCGATATCTACTGAAATTTGACTGCGCAAACTCAACAATTCTTAGTAAGAAAGCGGGATTTCCTATCACAAGAAGAGCGAATACCAAGTCAGTGTTTTCGGATTCAAATCTCAGCACGGTTTGATTGTGCTTGGCTGTAGCTGTTTGAGCGGCCAGTCGATAAAAGCATAGCGCACATACAAACGGCCTCTCTCTCTATCTGTTCCCCTCGTTTCGCACTGCCTCCCGATCGTCGGCGTGTTGTACATATAGGTGGCACCCCCTGAATAATTGTTTATAAATAAAGAACAAAAAAAAAAAAAACAAAAAATAGGAAAACGTGGGAGTGTTAAACTGTTTCGTCGACCTCTTTTTATTTGATTTTCAAGCTTAATACAGCAAAGTTCAAGATGAGTTATGTTTTTCAAACCACATAAAGAAGTTTTAAACGTATTTAGAAAATCATGGCTACAAGGACTTTGTTATTCACTCTGGTCGTAAAGCTTTTATACAAACACTCTATAGGGACTATTGTATACGGCGCATTTCGTGACGTAACAAATTCTTAGCGAATCCAAGTTATTTTCTCTTGATGATATGAAAATATATTACAAATGAAATTCTGTAAATTCCATTAGCACAACTGTTATAGAAAATCCTTCAACTTCTTCATTACCAAATTTCAACTTCTCTTACATCAAATTTTTATAAAACGGTAACGAATAATAATCGAGCGATAGTATGGCGAAATAAAGAAAACAGCCCAGTGAAAGGCACAGAGAAAGAGAGAGAGAGAGAGAGAGAGAGAGAGAGAGGGGGAAAAGAAGGCATACATTTTATAAACTCGATTGAATGAAAGCACCTACGTATATATGCTCTTGATATTAGTATATAAATTAAATGACAAATTGAACAAAGTAACACGAATAGGTATAATGATATTGTGGGAGGAGTGCGAGAGAGAATGATTGTAGTGAGCGAAGTAGTGAAAAGACGCAGAAGAAGAGTAGAAAGGTGATTCTTCACATTCTCTAGGCTATCCGACACAACCTAAAGCAAACAATTAATTTATTAACGGTTTTGAACAACAAAACAATGCAGTATTAACTGAAAACTGAAATATATTTATCTCCGATGGCCATACACAAAGACCTTTGCCGATGTAAATGTAAATGAGAAAGTGTATGTCAGCGTATACCATGTGTACGTACATACATTTGTTTCTAGATATATATATATACATATACATATACATTGTTTTGGTTTTTGTTGTTGATGTTATTTTATAGGCAAATATACATAAATTTTCGTATATTCATGAAGAATATTTCGCAAATAAACAAACAGAGAAGACAGATGCATGGACGGACGGAGAGAAGACAGACTAACTGGCAGGCAGATAGATAGGTTTTTCGACATGAACATTTACAACAACGATAAGCATAAGCTACCCTCAAAATATTTGTGTATGTACAAACACATACATATATTCGCATATATTGAAGAACATTAGAGTAAACATATGATTAGAAACAAAACATGTTAAATATTGTTGGCATTTATAAATAAGTGTGTGTCGAGGTATAGGTGGATGAGTGTGTATTTGCGTTAGTGTATGCATTAAATGCATTTGGAATGTTTATACAATAAAAATCGTTTATTGAACAGTTTGCTGCAGAAAATCAAAGAATGAAAGAGAAAGAGAAAGAGAAAGAGAGAGAATGAAAAAGTTGAAAACTTATCCAACAGAGTTTAAGACACTAAAGCACATAAAATATATAAACTAAAATTATGTTACACAACTACCGTAATAAAAGCTAATACATACCTATACATATATGCGTACATAAATATGTATGTGCATGCTTGTGTGTGTATTCGAATTTAAGTAAGATAAGCATAAAATTAAAGCCCGAACAAAAGGACACATAGGAAAATCTATTGCACTGTATCTCAAAATGGAAAATATTCTGTTATTTAGAAAAGCAGACCATTTAGAATCGTGTGCACCATGTTTATAGAAGTGTGTTTGTGTTGAATACTTGTACACCGAAGTTTGTTTTTAATATTCCAACTCTTTCTGCAATTATAAATATATATATATATATATATATATATGTACATATATATGTAGACATATATATGGAGCCATATTGACATACATGCATACATATATACACGTATCTTCGTATATATATTATATACATATGCACACACACATGTATTTGTATAGGTTATAAGGGTGTTAAACATCATTATCTTTATTTAAACAATAGTTTAATAGTTTGTCCATAGTTATGCTTAGTAAATAAACAAGCAAACAAACAGAATTCTTATATATATATATATATATACTCGTACGCACACACACACATACACACACATACACACACACACACACACATGGATAAAACCATTCATTCACACACATTCACGACGGCTCTACATATGTTTAATTGTTAATATAACTGCAGTCGAGTAGTTTTGTATATAAGTTGCCCACACACTTACTTCAACATGATTATGGTAGACAATTAACATGAGAATCGCCTTTGGTATGTTCACTCCTCTCTCCCCCACCCCGCACCCTTTCACTCATGCTCTATCTATATCTCCCTCTCCCTTACAACACTATTTTCAATGCATGTGTGCGTATCTGCGTATGTTGTCAACGCTATTTAAACATCCGCCATCTATATCGCAGCATAGTTCTAGTGCTTCTCGTGCTCCTATTTGTGCTCTGATGGGTTATTCTGTGTTGTTTCACTGCAGGAATATAATAAACAATAACAATAACAACAACAAGAACAGCAACAAGAAAATAACAATAACAACAGCAGATAGATAAAACATGTTATGCTTCAAGTAGTTCAATGTTGTCATTCGTGTTTATGTTATAGCAGTTATGTCAAGTTATAAGTTTTGGCTGAACAACAAGGAAATTTCAAACACTTATGTATTTTATCCTAATATGTTTATATATGTTTATATATGTTTATATATATATATATATATATATATATATGTATATATATATATATATATGATAAGAATGGAAAGAAAAAGAGAGAAAGAAAGACAGCGGGAGAGAGGTAGAGTTAGAGAGCGAAAAAGAAGGAGAATAGTTTCCAAACTCTTTAGTACAAATGTTTAAATGCTTATTGTTCTTAATTACTTCCAAAATTTTATAAGAAAAAGGAAATAAAACAGACCAGGCCTAAGAAAACCAAACAAAAGTCCCGAACGATAACAACAAAAACTAATTAATTACTTGCCTATAAGAACAAGAAGCTTCCTTAACACATATTCAAAGATCAATAGAATATCCCAGGATGTGTAAACTACAGTAGGACTTAAGATGAACCTAACTTTTATAATTATCTCTGAAGTATTTGTAAATTGATTGAAGCTTATTTGTCCGTCTATCACTTTTATTTAGTTTGTATTCCACTTAAAGTGAAAATTTTTAAGACACTGATGCTGATGATGCTGAGCCTAATGATGAAAATGGCTCACTGTCCATATAACATATGGTCCGTGAGCTTCGAGAAATTTCAAAACTCCAACCACCTCAGAAACGATTATCAGTATTTGACTATTCAAGGTAGCCACAGCGACCAGCATTCTTAAAGTTAATAAACCAAACATTACTAACACGCAGTATCACACGTACAATCAGTTCAAATATGGTTAAGAAACTGCTTGAAAATGTTTGAAAGAAATAATTTAATATAACAGGAAAGGCAACTATTTCATTTTTGTAGACAACGCAGAATGGGGACTTTCACACCCATCATCATTCGTCCATTTTTTCGAACACTCCTTACGTAATACCTTCTCTTGAAAAAAGTGGCAAATTTTCAAAATTTTTCGACAAAATTCGTCGAGTAACAGTATTTCGACATTCTAAATTCGTACGGAAAATTTGGTTCGGCTGGGGCGACTTTGTCAGCCCCCTCTCCTATAACAGTTCTTACGAAAACTGAACCTTCATGTGGTAGAAAGGTACAATCTTTAATTTTTCATAGCGAAAGTTGATTCCTAGTAGTAAATTGACCAAGAAATCAACTTTATCGAGTTTGGGGCACGTAGGTCTATTTTCTGGATGCCACCGCATATAAGGATTCTGAGGTAATGTGAACACTTATATGCTACATACATAATTAATTGCTAACCTGTTATGATGAAAATTTATTCACGATAGTAAGTGGACATAAAAATTAAATGGACCAAATTTTAAACATATCGGTCTATTTCTCGTGAGCAGTAAGTGTCTCCGAAATGGCTTTAAAATTTACTTTTTTATGATGAAAATTATGATGAATTATATGAAAGGCAAGCCCTTATATGGAAACAAAGTCTAAAACTGAAAAATGATAAAACTTTTACGAAGGAAATTAAATTTTCTAAGTTTGGCTCTCGCCATGTGATGTTTTGCGCGTCCTCCAACATGCTGCCTTTCACGGGAAGTATGTCTTTGCACGAAAATAATGTGTTATTTTTGGGGCATCATTACCAAGACGAGAGAATAACTGTACTAGGCAAAGTACTGTAGGGTACCTAATGGTCCTCGCTTATTTTGTTCTAATATATTTTTAATGTTTCTTCTCCTTTCGTTTCCGGGATATAAGTACAAATGATTCATACAAACCTACAAACGGATTTATAGTATTATTTGTTAGAATTAGCCACGATGAAGACGTTGAAGGAAATTGTTGTCCGATTCCCAAAGAAAAAAAATAAATATATATACATATAAAACAAACCAATCTTCTGCTGAACTAAATTTTTGGTTTGAAAGCATTTTAAAAATCATTTTAAAGATAATTCAGTTATTTTCGATTTTTATCGAATACAATCAATTTTTTACATGTAACTGTCGGCTTTTGCATGTTATGTACACATATTGTATTCTATACGTTGCAGGAAGGGTTCTTTTCTTCTTTCTTTTTTGTTTTGCACACAAACTAAGGGTAAGAGTGTTTGCAAATCTTGATGAAATTCGTCATGCTCTCAGACCGCAGTTTTCCGTGTGACCGATTTTAAATATTATTTCGCGAAAATAAGTTGCAATTTTTCCTCAACATTTTCCTAAACATTAAAGAATTGCAATGGACACAACTGGATCATTTCTTAAGCCAAGCCTTGCCAAGCCCAATCGTCATAACGCCTGGAATATGTTGGTGAACAATTTATCCGCATCGCCTCAATTATTAGGACTCTCCACTATGAATTTTGTTCTGTTTTCTCAAGAGTCCGTTGGTTGTGAATCTAGACAATGTGCATCGTTCTCTGCTTGGTCTTCTCACTTTGGGTAATCCGGTGACCTATCACGGTAGAAACAGGATGTGTGACGCGGATATGACTATGAAAGAAATTCCGTAACGTAATATTTACTTTCACTTCATTGCTATTCAGGCCATCGCAACGTATTGCGAACGAACGAACGAGAACGTCCATTTGTCCTTCACTGTCCGTTGCTATCGCGGTTGCATATGTTATTTGTGTCATATGAAAGCGGTGGAAGAGGTGCTGGCCTGTATCAGTACCACCCCCGATTCACTATTCTTGCCGTCTTGATTTGCGCACCTACGCATGCACACACATCCACACACACAGACTTCAATCACTTCCTTTTATCGATGTGAGCACGTGTGTATTTGTGTAAATTCTATACTTTTGTGCTGTTTTTCCTATTAATCTGAGAGGTTGCAATCCACCAAGCAATGCCGCAAATGTAAAGGCTGAAGAGAACGATAGCAACCGGGAATGTATTCAACAAAACATAGTATTATTTTGTTATTGTCGTTGTCCTTGTTATTATTGTTGCTGTTCATTATTTTGGTAGTGGCTTAAAAAATACTATCAATTGACATACACAAAATACATACAAAATATATATATATATATATATATATATATATATATATATATGTCTGTTTGTATACACATATGGCAATACCTGCAATTGCAACAAAACGTAAGTTGAACGCAAGCTTGTCGCCCATGTCACCCACATTTTTTGCTTTATTTTTTTCAATTTTCCACTTCAATATATGTTTATATATATAAATATATTTTATTTTTTTTTAAATCTTTACAAAATGTCATTGTTATGTAAGTTGAGCACCTTAAGGATTTTTTCATATAAACACGTATTCGTTTATGTATGAGCGTTTGTATGCGTTTATTGTGTCTGTGTGCGCAGGAGGATGAGTCGGTGAGTGTGTGAGAGTCGTGTGCGTATTTGTGTTGACGATACTGTTCATTTTCATATATATGCAACTCAAAGTTCGATTTCTATATACATCTATATACATTTTTGTATATATGTTTTTATATATTTCTCTCTAATTTAATCAACTGAAAATGTATTTTATGGTTGCTGCTTCCCGCCATTAAACGTTTGCAATTCCTTGAGAAGCAATTCAATTCTTCTTTTTCTCTCTTTTCAATTCTCTATCTCTTTTCAATCCGATTGTATTACGTCTCAAAAGAGAAACTTTTACAGAATTGATTTTGTTGAAGAATAAGCCAAGTTTTGTTTTATTTTTTTTTTTGTATTTTTTTCTTTTGCTTTTGCTTTCTCCGTATGACTCTAATATAAGTCAGTTGACTCTATTTCGAAGAAAAATAAGAAAGAATTTTGCGGTTTATTTTTCTGTTAAAAATAATTGTATAACAGATGAGTTTCCTGGTAAAAAAAAAAAACAGAAATGCAATTATAATAAAAAAAGAAAACGTTTATAAATAAATAAATAAACTCGCACAGTAGAATCGAGATTAATTTCAAGAATTTTCATTTAATTTAATTATGAAATGAATATTTCCGTCCGCGATTGCCGATGACGACAATGATAGCATAAATGCCGCTTTTGTTAATACTCTTCATTATTCAAGCATTTAAACAAAGAGTTCAAAAGAGCTTTCTTAAGGAGATGCTTTTCTTTAAGCAGTTAAGCCTTTCATAATTATTCTCTAAAATGAACGAAAGAAGCGTTTAACGATAATTTGAATTAACCACCATACGCCGTACGCACGTGAATATGGATTACAACCCTTTCTTCAAAGGCATAAATTTTTCGCAAATCTATACTTGTGCGTTTACACAAATTATATACATATATATGTACATCTGTTAAATCATTGACCGAAATATTCTTATCCTTCAAGTTTCAACTTGAGTAAATAAAGCATTCAAGCTTTAAAGATTATCACCGATGTAGATAAGGCAGCAAGTCATACGTACATACTTATATAAATAAACATTGAAATTTATGTATATATATATATGTATATATGTATGAATTTATATAGAAATCAACTGACCATCAAATATTTATTTATATATATGCGATTAATACTAAGTTAAGCGCCACTTAACATCAATCAAATGTTATATAAAAAAAAATGAAGAAGCAGCAATAAAAGGGTTAAATATGATTTCATTTTTTTCTTCTTCTACATACGAAAACAAAGAACAAAGAATTGCTTCGAGGGGTTTGTATTTTAATTTAACATTTCAAAGGGATTACAAATAAATAAGTAAACAATTTTATTAAAACATTTATGATGAGATTTCAAATTGAATTAAATCTATTAAAGAAATTAACTTGAGCTTAAAAGTATACTCTCATTACTTGCGAGACGAAAATTTTACAATTCCAAGCAGTATTCTACTTCATTTCATTTAAATTTATTTTATCTTAAATAATTTAAAATAAAATTTCACACAAAAGCATTTAAAAAATTGTAACGGAAGCAAAATTGCATACAGGGTTCGCGACAAAACCTTACAACGTCCAGCACTAGTTAGGAAACAACAATTGATTATAAAATGTAGCAAAAATCTACTTACTCCCTGTGTCTCTCGAATATCTCGAATGCACATATAATAGATACTGAAAATTATGTATTTATACCATTTTGCAGTATTTTTTTTTTTAGTAATTTAGTTTTACTAACGCCGATCGCTCCATATCCGACGCTGATGTTTTCATTCAATGATGACGAAAAGTGAATCTTTAGCTTTCATGAGAATCTTTACACGGAAAAAAGTTCGGTAGACATATCAAGATGATCCTCAAACTTTTAATGTTCAATAGGTTTAGTTTACGTTCATACATTTATATATCGGATGGAATGAATAAAAGAATGGTGTTTCGACTCACGACCCAAGTTTATCATGTCCGCTTAGCTTGTTAAAATACGGTTTTTTCTCGCTTCCTTTTCTTTTTGGGTACAAATTTCGGGATATTTTGCCAAAATTGCTAAATCAATATGTTTTGGCTCAGGGCCGAACGCTATTAAAAATGCTTCGAATCAGACCATCTCTCGACCACTTCCCATACAAGGCCTTGTTTTGAAAACTCCTTGTATGAATATCCGTATTAATCGAAGTGTTGTAGGAAAAAGTGTATAATGGAATGCAATTTTCAAACCGTTATCGTAATAATCAACCGGCGAATGCAGGGACATACACAGAGATCATTCAAAGGAGTTTCCCCTACACCCTGATTAAGAATGTGCGTTTAGTTTTTTTACTGAAATATTCGTCCCGTAAAGCCATTTGCGAAATCTGAAATTGTTCATGGTATAATTGCGACTGCGCTACGGCAAACGGATTATGGAGATACGGAAATTTTCAAAAATGTCGTCCTTATCAGCTCTCCATATGTCATATTCAATGTACTGTTAATAATCTGTTCCAATGGTATGGAAAAGAAAAAAATATAGATATGAAATTGTTTCTAAATAACTATTAATGACAACTATTTGCACTGAGTTGTTAACGAGTAGGATACATACTGGCAGTACGTTTATAATTGTTTGTGTTGTTAACTTTGTAACCGGCAATTACATATATGACCGCAAGCGAAAGAGATACCAATCAGTAAATACACGGAATATGACCGACTGACATGTCATTTTGTTGACTTGAAGGCCTTTAATTAACGCCAGCAAATGCTTATTTAGCATATTGGCTGAGCAATTTGAAGTATTCTCCGCTTCCTTCAACTTATGGCTTCCCCTCCCCACGCGACCAGTGAATAATTTTTTATTATGTAAATGACGTAACACGCTACATTCGCCGTTTTAATTGTATATATATACGATAAAATTGTAATTTCAATATTTATTTTTTACGGTAAATACGTTGGCGATTTTATTAACGCATTTATTTATCGTTTTATCGCTGAATCATAATTCGACGTTAAAAAACGAGTTAATAGTTAAATATACCTTCAAGTTATTTTGACTTTTCGAATAATACGCACACTCGTCTTGGTCTTTATATGGCATGCGATTTCACGTTTTTAATAATAAAGGAAGAAGAAAAGAGAAAACATTTTTAAACATATTATATGATAAATTATTAATAAGTACATAAAAGCATTGATCTTTGGTAGCAAGTTTTCGTCATCGATAAAATGTAAAATTTATACACAAAAGTTTGGCTAGAAAGTATTAACCCTTTGAAAATAGCTATTTCACCACAATAGCATCAAATCAGCTTCAATAAGTTCACAATATTGTTGTTAGTAGATTAAAGTCAAATGGTGTTGATGCGGCCGTGTTCCAATTAAGAAGTATATTCTAACTAAGGCCCACACTACCCATCCATATTTAACTAAGTTGTATGTAAAGCTACTGCTTTAAGACGCGCAATTGAGTTACAGCTTCTCTATCGCTTCAAACTATTCTGTTGCAAGATTCTTGAGCGATATTCTATACGTTTTAGCTTTCGTAAGTAAGGTCAACCGGATTCTTTTTATTCAGAAACGATTTAATTTTTTACAATAGAGATCGGGATCGGGATCGGCGCCAGCGTCTTCTGTCGGCCATTCAAGCCCATCAAACGTACAACAGAATCTTTCAGTTTGCTCAGATTATTTTTGCGCTTGAGTCTTTATTATACCAGACGTGTTCAAAGAGCGAGAGAAGAAAGAATTTCTTATTTTTCTGGAGAAATATTTATTCATTTCTTGTCTCCTTTACGGTAATCCTCAACGTACGTTTTCAGCTGATCCATAAATAATGTTTACTAAGGATTAAGCGGGTAACCCTACTTTACTAAGGCAAAGAGGAAAGAGAGTTGAAGTTAGCAGCATTTTACATAAAAAGAGAGCATTTGCTTCGGAGCAATAAATTGGTGGAAAGAAATCGGATTTTGGTTGAAATGTGTAGATCGTCCTGTCGTGACTTCACGTTCTTGTTTTTATATTATATTAAGGAAAGAGCAAACAATAAGAGATTAGTTTTGGGACATGAAATAAGACAAAATAAATTTACGTTTCGTAAGAACGAAGAAAAATAGAAACTCATAACATGAGCACATATACAATGGAAAGGGTAGCTGGTCTACAACGTTCATTTACAACACTCGCACGGGCACTTGAACTTTATTAAAATAGGGCAATCGCTTCAATCGTTACGTTTAAGATAGTTAACCCTGTGAAACCCCTAGACTCGGTTTTTTGTAGCCAACAAAGTTTCCCCACAACATTTTACATTGTTTATCGATAAGTGGTAGTAAGTTCCTGGCGAGATCGTTGCTGTATACAGGAACGGGTGTACTTTAACGTTGACCAGCTTATTAGTCTACTTTTTGTATCATTGACTGCATATTATGCGTGGCGCAATTCACAAAGCTCTACTGACATTGTGACTGCAATGCATCTAAACTCCGGGCCCTACGCTATGAAGGGTAGACAGCTTAATTTATCTCGAATCTCCATTGAAATATTTTACCAAGTTTCGGCCGCCCAATCTCAAGAGTATTCGGGGAAATGCGACAATATTTCGATTGTCTGCCTTTAATTATATATCTCATTAGGGATTTTATAAAGAAACCTACATAACATTTGCGTTACAATTGTTACAATTTAGAAGACAGTTATCTTTGCGCTTCGAGAGACCCAAATCAAATACAGTTTGAGTTGATTTTCGATAGGGTTCTATACGTTATCTTAAGTAAGCAGCAGCCATGGGTTGAATACTTTTTAAATTACGTAATACACTTTTTATTTATTTACTGTATGTTAACATTACTCGCACATTTCAACCAGATCTCCTTGAAGAACTATACACATTTACATTCGGAAATAAAAAAACATGATTATTGGTTGAATAAACGCACTTGTACGTGTTAACAATTTGTTGTTCTGTCAGGATCATAAAACGTCAGAATTTTAAGGTGAACAGGTGTCGCAGTACAAAGCAGCGCACACAATACGCGCACAACGGCTCCCCCCTCACCCCACTACAATGGCGATATAGCTAAAGTGTTACTTTTTCAGATTTTATATTACATGTTACAAACAAATTTGTCTACTGGGGAAAGAAGCACGCAAAAAAAATAAAAGAAAAAAAATCGTATGTTGGAATTGTGAAATTATGTTTATGATACACATGCACAATAATGTATCTAACGCAATGCATATTTGTGTTGGCGTGCGTGTGTGTGTGTGTGTGTGTATATAATGAATGAAAATAAATTATTGTCTGAATTCTATTAAGGGAGACTTGCATTAAAATAAATTTGAAAACAAAAAAAATCAAATCAGGTTAACGTCAAAAAAAACTATTAATAATAGGGTATACTTATGTAGTATGTGAACCGATTAACGATATATACGCTTGTCTAACTGTCGGTATTTTGCCCCCCATTGAAAGCTTATATCTAGTCTGGAATGTTTAGGGTCTTAAAACATAAAAATTGTCGAATAAATAAATGTTTAGTTTCGGATCTTGCAAAAACCCCCATAAACTATACACATTCTTGAACAGGGTCAAACTCGGAATCTTCTTAAGCATGTCCGTCTGATTATCTACCCATAGTGCTAACTGCCAAACCGTGTAGTATTTGCGAAAAATATTCGCTCGTAGGCACAAACCATCCCATCCCATGCCCTACAAATTTGCAAAAATCCTTGAAAATGGTTAAAGAACATGCAACAAAATGCAACAAAAGCAAATAACGACTTTACTTGCCATGTATTTCACTCGCTATGCAAAAGCTACACAGAGCACACGATCAACATCTACAATGAATAGAATACGTTCGATGGAGCTCGTGGGGGGGGAGCACTGGGTTCTTGTAATTGTTTGGTTTTATTTTTTTTTTTGTTTATATCACTTTTCTTTTAGCTTTGACTTTGCTTACATTTTTCGTTCTTTTGTTTTGCCTAGAGCACGTATGATCCATTTTATTTAGTAAATCGATTTATATGGGGATAGATAGAAAAAATATTTTTTGTTTTTCTTTTGACGAAATTTCTTCTTCGACCGTGATATGATCAATCAGTCCTTCGATGACCACCAATAAGACCGGTCTCATAAGATGTAAGCCATTATGTGACGAAAAGCTACCACTCGGGATGCTTTATGACAAAAACAGCTGAATAGTAACAATAGTCATGTAGTGTGCTTGATAACTATCTTTGGGCCAACATAAAATTTTGAATTGTTTACTTCACGTGCACATATTGCTCTTAGAAGTTGGTGAGAAATTTCAAATTGCTCATTACTCTTTCAATTTATTTCTCTCCCCGTAAAGTGAGGCAATCGGGATAGGGGGCGTTCTATGCCAACGCTGTAGCCAATATCTTTCAATTCCTTCAATCAACGAACCGTTTCTGCGAGTTACGCGGACGAGGATAATGCATGTACGGTAATGTAAGAAGTAGTGTTGTTGTAATGCAAAAAGGATAATTTGTCTGCTCATAATTCTGGCAGACAGGTCCATGTACACGATGCATGGAAGAAAGGAATTCCCCATATACATACGTGTGTGGGTATGTTCACGTATATATGTATTTATATACATGTATAGTGCGTAAGTAAATAGTCTCTGGTTGAAAATCCACTGATTATGTCGAAAGGCAAAGGCATACGCGGATCACTTCTATTTCATCCAAAAGATAATCCTCTTCTACTGCTAAGACACGTTTTGTATGCAAGTTATATAAAAATTTAAACATATGCTAATGTCTCGTAAAATTAAATCGTTGGTTAGGATATGGATATGCGAGGAAAGAAAGAAATAATGTAGAGCGGTTAATGGCAGGGAAGCCCTAACAAGGTTTGCAGTAAATATTATATTAAATTATTTTATAATTCAAACGTATGTATGTAGAGGCCACGGTATGCATTGCAAATGGGTTTATATATACATTTAGCCCTTATGCATATGGTTGCTGTATGAAAAGTTAAAACTCAAACGAATTGCGTTCTTATACTTTCTCGGCTGCCTTTTCTCAGTCTCTTTACATGTCTTCGCCACAGACTGACTGCTGATTATTTAGGGATCGTTTCCGCTAACTAGCAAACATATATAGATGTGCGCACAAACAGACGCACGTGCACATACACACTTCTAATTGCCTTGGATATGATAGTGTTGGTGCTTGCATAAAGTTTTACTGCCACAATTTCACAATAAACATAATGTCACAACTAAACAATTATGAAAGGAGCATATGAACGTAAATGTAAATACATATCAAACTAATATATACATATATATTTACTTGCATACATATATACATATATATATATATATATATATATATAGGTACATATATGTACACGCGAATAGTTAGCTAGCACCACTCGACAAATGTTTTCTACAAAATAATTTTAAGCTATATTTTGCAATGCTATTTAAATGACTGAGCTTAGAGGTACGTATATAAGCATGTTTATTTTCTACACATGCATATAAATATATGTATTCAGTATGGTACGAATACCGTTGCTGCTGATTGTATATGCGTGCGCTGCAATTGTTGAAAATTAAGAACATGCTCCCAATTTAAAATTGCTGCAGGACAGATTAACATAAAATTCAAAGCCAAATGACACAATTAAAGAATGAGCGAATGAATGAATGAATGAACGAACGAATGAATAGACGGTTGCGATAAATGCTATATGGCATTAAAAACCGCAAGATTGCTGCTCACTAGCAGAATAGGTTTCGCCTTCGCAGGACAATATACATATATGCAATTCCACATGCGTGCATAATCTTGTGCCATTTAACTACGTTTAGTTAGTTAGATTTTTAGTGGATATGTATAATACGTTTTAGGGGAGATTCAGACACTGTGCAACAACATCATCATTATATCAAACAATAGTCGATACTAAACAAAAGTTTTTCAGCATTTAAAGAACGAGAGTGCAGTGGTCGTGTTTATCATATTGCCAACGATTCATTGTTTAACGATAGCGTGGTTAGTATTGTCGTTACTGCTGGCAATGGCACGCACAGGCAGACTTCGTTTGTTAACTTGCAGTGGTCCGTCGTACAAAGTGCACATTTACGATAAAAACATTGACAATGACAACACAATAGATGATGATATATATATATATATATATATATATATATATGTATATATATATATATTTATATGTATATGTATGCATATATATATGTATATGTATATTTTTTTTTGTCTCTGTGTGTGAGTATGGATGTGCATACATTCATACATTCACTTACATATTTGCAAGTTTAAATGCATGTGTGAGTGTGTGGGGCTTTTGCTCATATATTTAATTAAAATTACTTCACAAACAGATTAAAAATTTTCAGAAAGCAATTAATGCATTTAAAAAAATTAAATTAATTTCTTTCTTTTTTTTTTTTGCCTTTTCTGGATTTTCTTGGTTTTTTTTCCTTTTTTTTAAATTCCTACTCTCTATGTTTGCATTCAAAATGACTCTGGTCACACCTGCCATTTAATGATTTTAATATAAATGAATGTCAGATTTTTATCGTTTATTCTTTTATTTTTCTAACTCGACAACAGTAACGCCAACAACAACGAATTATGACACCTTTTCACAAATGCACAATTAAAAGCAACTTAGTAACAACGCAGCGCCAGACATCACCACCACATTAGAGAGTCTCATGCTATTGCACTCTATGATTTGTCTTGCCCGTGGCTGGTTAAAAATTTATGTAATACATTGTAATTAGCTTTAATAACTAAATAGTTTGCATGAGATAGTATTACATGTAGAAAAAATGCACACATATATATATATATATAAATATATATATATATATATAATATATATATATATATATATATATATATATAAATATATATATATATATATAACTACCAAGGCACACACACAAACGCATATCCGCACATTAGAAACATGAATAAATTAAAACATAACCATGAACATGCTAAAGTCTCCACAAATTACCTTTTAATATATGGCAACGCGTGGAAACAGGCAAGAATTTGGCTTAACAAAAACGAAGTTCAATTTGTTCATAATCATTATCGCTGATTTTTATGTCAAACTCATAAACTAACTATCAGATATGAACCTGTTAGTAACCACAGGCGTGCAACGCAAAAATTCGGGTATAAAACTATTGTCTCTTTTCTCTTAGACTATCCTATCAAAGCAGTATAATAGAACTGTAAAATTTATTTTTTTTTTATCTGTCCAGAGAGATGCTAAATAAATGTTATAACAAGGTCAGGAAAATAACTGATGTTATAGTCCCCTAAAGGGCGGCAATGTAATAATATTGCTAAGACGTCTTAACAAACAACTAAGAAAAATAAGAAAAAACTAATTTTTCTTGCTCCATAATTTTGGATGGGCGGCGTTGTTTTTTTATTTTATTTTTTAGAATAATTTTCTGAAAATTTATATCGTATGTCTCGTACGTAGTTTATGAGTAACGTGCAGAAAACCCGGAGGCTGAGGTTGGTCTCAAAGGTGGTTTGAAGGTGGTATCTTCATTTTTTCAAGCGGGAGAATTTTTACCGCAGATACTTGTCCTTGTTTCTACGTCTTATAAAGGTACCGAACAAAGTTAAATTTTGATAGACTAAAGAATTAGGGAGACGCAGTGGAATTTTCCCATTTTTGTACAGGTACTACAACATCGTCCATAGAATATACGTTCAAATTTTTGTAGATTATGCTGCTGTAGTTTATGAGTTCTCAGTTTACGTGGCACTGGCCCGTTTTCAATACCACTTTACGTGCAGGGACTTTCAATGCTTCTGCCAAACTTGAAGCCGATAGCTGAACTTTTCCGGGCAGGAAAATGTTTACAACAAAAATTAGGCGCACAGACAGACGAGATTGCCTAAATCGATTCAGAATATGATGCTGATCAAGAATACGTATACCCTTCAAGCTTCGGTAATGGATATAGAAATTAAATAATTACTATTCGTGTGAGTGGCCCAGCAGACAAAGGATGTCGATTAACAACTCAATGATCGTGCGATAATAATAATAATAAATAATTCCTAGTATAGCAGTATATGATGCCTTTCCAATCTTCCTTTTTCATTGAATTCAGTAAGAGGAGATATTAGCAAAGGATTTACGTGATTGCTCAGTCCGCCATGTGCTGAATCGGTTGTTTGATGAATGGAAAAAGCAGGTTATTACGAATACATTTGTTGCGACAGAACTACAGGGTGTTGGCATTTAGACGAAGAGTCTTAGATTGAAGTAATTATTTCAGTATTCGAGATACTAGCTCCTCACAATTGTATCTGAAATACTCTTAAAATGTATTTAATTCTTAGGTTAACTTGAGATTGTAGGCGAATTTGCCAATAGAGTTTTCTGGTCTTTAAGTCAAATTGTTGGCATTCAGCTTTTATGTGACTCTGTCCATCTTAATCTTCGGCCAATAGGCAAGCCAAGACATTTTACAAACATGTTGATAGGGATATTATCGCAAGACCTCAAAAAAACGTCAAGCTATTGACTGAATAGCTTTGGAGAAAGGAAACTTTAACTGACGATGCGCTGTATTTTCGAAGTTGAAATATTCATGTCTCATTAACCTTAATAAAATTGAATCTACCAAGTATTTCTTTCGCGAATGTTCGTTTATAAAACTGTCTACATCAGCACACATGAATTATCGAAAAGCTTTGAGGGAAAAATTACGCTAATCTAGAAATTTTAGTTGAAAGGAAATTGATTTTAATTCTCCCGCTCTTTGATAAATGAAAGAAATTTTTCTTAGTACTCTCTTCATTGAATAGTTAGTTCTGTATAGAATGCTGTAGAGCTTCTTTTTTTTCAAAACTTCTGATTTAATTCAATTTTATATTAAAAAAAATGTAAAAATAATTCTCTCCTTTTTGTCTTCTCTTTCTAGGTAAGTTTCAACCATGAACATGCAAGGGTGAAGCAAAAAATCGTTTTTAAAAGGCTTAAGAAATCAGTGCACATTATTTCGCAGCGACGCCATTGACAATGACATTAACAAGTATTTACTGACTAAATGATGATTCATTTATTCACTTAGTCAGTCATTCATTTCTTCAAGAAATTAATTGAAACGTTTAGTTAAAAGTTAGACAAGCACTTACAATGAAAAATAGAAAAAAAAGAAAATATACAATCTTCGTATTTCAGTATATATTCAGGTTGGGGAAAAAGTCTTGAGAGTTTCTTTTCGTTAAATGTTATTTGGTGTCACATACCGTGCAGCAGTCATCGAATTGCATTATATTGTGGCGCCTTTGAAAGGCGATATTTGGACACTTTATGAGATTTCTGCGAAATTTGAAAGCGTGAAAACCCTCCCTATAACCTACAAACAACTCCTATTAATCAGATTACAGCCAGCGATTAAACAAAACCTTGCCAATATTGATCAATTGAAATGACGTTGTTCTCCTTGACTTTGGAGAAGGGAACGATTGAAAAAAGGGAAAAAAAGGTAACAAAAAATCTCGCAATATTTTTTCTGGAAACTATTATATCTATCTATATGTATTTAAATACTGTGCAAAACCTTCACATATGAACAAAACAGTTAATGTTTACTGTCTTAGCAAAACCTGGCAGCTTGTTTCTCTACGAGACGATGTTGCGGAAGTTAAAGTGAATTGCGCGCAAATAAAAGATGCAAAAAAAAACGCATTCTTAAGAAATACAAAAAAGTAAAACCAATTTAAATCTCACTAATTACTCGTGAGACAAATTACATAAACTCAACTTGAATGGGTGTCTTCGTCTAGTGTACATATACACATGTATATCGAGGAGTACACCGGGGGAGCACACAAACATATTCATACGCACATAAGTTAGTTGTGTTTCAGGCTACTTCTCCTTCCTGGCTCTCCTTCGGAGTATAACTTTTTCGTATTAATTGTTAAACAGTCGGGTGAGAAATTATTATACTCATCCTCGGTAGAGTAACATAGCTCGAGTCAACATTAGTGGCTTTGAGTGTGCGTTTGTGCGAATAATAAACTTATATTATACATTTATAAATATATATATATATATATATATATGTATATATTTGTATGCAGGCACTTACGCACATGCATACAAAAGAAATTAAGTTTCGTTTTCTGTGGATGTGGATGTGGATGCTTATCATTTACAATTTGTATGTGCTTCAGCTTTCTTTTCTCCTTTTCTTTTCTTTTCTTTTCTTTTATTTTTTTTTTTTTTTTTGGTTTTCTGTCTCCGTTTTGAAGATAATTTTCTGTTACTGAGTCTTGACGTGAAACGTTTCCATTTACAGTCATTAGCTGCAATTTTCTAGGCGTTCTTTTTTCGCAAGGTAACATAGTCATGTTCTGGTGTACCGGATTTTTACGTAACATCCCGCAGACAATAGATGTGCGTGACATTGCGAGGTGGGTGTCATTTATTTCATATCCAAACTGAAAATGAAATAGCTTAAGCGTAATTATCAAGGCGACAAATGAATGCATTAAATATTAATTCCTTTTCACCGTTCATTTATTTCTCTTTTACGCTGCGTTTTCTGCGGCGTTATTAAAGTGAATGCCAGAAAAAATTATTAAATGAACACAAAATCAAGTTTTGCTGCGTTAATGCGAATTCACATGAAAACAAGCGTAAATATTAAGCGCAATAGTCGCATAATATTATGAAATCATAAGCAAGAAAAAAAAAAAAAAATATTCAAATTAAATTAGTTTGATTTTCGAAGGCGTTAAGGAGTAAAGCTCTTGCAAATTTTTTTAAATTTTTGTTTACTTATTTTATTGACTTAATAAATGCTTTGAATCTTGTAAAAGGCTTGCGAAAAAAGATCCGTTATCTGCAAAAAAGTGTTCGTTGGAATGTATGCCTTCTCCGTAACCCTTTAAAAAGAGTGCCTGCATCAATTAAATCTTTGTTGGAAAGTTATTGTTTAATGTCTTATCTATTGATTGCTAACTATTCTTAATCCGCCACTAGATGTGTTCTAAAAAACGCTGATTTAAAAGCGATTCCAAACAAATTATAAAATGGGTCACGGTCCGTCATTCAAAATGGTCGAAAAATTGGTCTAATGCCAATAGCGTACGTCCTTGAGTCAAAACTTGTCGGCGATTACGATCTATAGGCTGAACACAAGAATACAAAATGGACAAACGGACAGACAAGCTTAAATCATTTCCGAAAATGATTGTGATTCGATCGGTATAAAAAAAGGTGGGTCTGTCTCAAGTCCTCAATAATAAACGCGGATTGCCCAACTCGTTCACCTTAGCTTTCTCGACTGACCAGATAATTTTGGTAAGATTGTTCAGATTACGTTTTACAAAAATATAACACATCGACATAGACAAAGGTCTATTGTTGCGAAATGACGGGATAACGGAATAGAGTTATTATTATTCAAAATATTTCGAAGATTGTGTAGAGTTGTCTGTCTCTCTCTCTTTACTCATTAGCCCCATTCAATCGTAAAAACTTTTCTCCCCCTCATAACCAACTTTCATACCTGATTTCCTCCGGAAATCTTATTTTATCGAATTCATCTGCCTTGCAAGATTCTTAATTTATTACAAATTATTGTTACATATTATCTACAATGCCTTTGAGTTTATAAGATTAATGCAAATATATATATATAAAGTGGTTTGAGGGAAATTGGTTTGATTTTCTCAAAAATTTAGTTGCGGTGGAAAGACTTCACAAATTTTTATAATATATTTTCTTGACTTTTTCTTTACCTCTCGCTTTAAATGACATTTATATATGTACGTTTGCGTACTATGTGATCGAAAGTAATAACGAAAAATACGAACCAGTAGAGTTGAATACCTTGGGGCCAGCGCTGGTTATCGTCAACGTTTCTCGAATGACAGCAGTACACGTTTTTAATATAAATAAACAATAATTCTTTTTTACTGACCGTAACTCCTGCTCTTGATGTCCCTCGCGCTTCTCTACATTTAACGTTTTCTGAAAGCTAAACAAAACTTTATGGCAAACAACCATAAAATTTGGAAATTTTTATTGAAAATAGAAAACAAAATAGAAAAAACAAAGGAAAAAACAAAAAAAAAAAAAAAAACAGCCAACACAGAAATCATGTACTAAATGAAAAATTCTTGTCGCAGCAATAAATTTATTGTTTTCACTAAAGAAAAAGTTCATTATTTTCGATTTACAGTATAGATGTGTGTTTGTGTGTGTGTGCGCGCCGTTTTTCTCTTTCACTCACTACTTAACTAAAATAAATACAAATCTAGAAAAAAAAAAAAATACTGAAATTTTCGTTCCATTTCCGTTTGCCTGCATATGGTTGGTCGGTACGGCAGACAAGTCATTCCTTTGTAGAAAGCGTAGAGCTTACGTTCTTAGTCATGACAGTACATTAAAAACAATAGTTTTTCTTTACGGTTTTTTCCCTTTTGCGATTTCTGAGTTGCACATGGCTTTAAATAGAGCACAGCAGCAACACCAGCCGGCAACATCAAATGCAGTCACATTGAGATTGAGTTCAGGGAGAAAAAACCCAAAGAAAAAAAAAAGGAGAAAGCGTAGAAAAAAACAAAAAAAAAAAAAAGTAAAATAAACGGAAAATGTATGTATGTATGTGTGAAAAAATATCGCCTCGAGTACAATTGAAATCTTTTTAAGTAATTTTAGCACGTATTACGCTATTATTACTCTAAAACACTGTTTGTGTTGTTTTAGTTTCTACAACAGAAGCCAGTAGAGAAAGCGAAGCAAAAACAATCACTTTCTAAAGGACATTTGTTAGTAGTTGTATAATGTTGAAGTACCTCTTGCACTCCCGTTCCCCGTTCTCGTCACCGACATTAACCCTTCTCCCACTTCATCGAATAAAGGCGGGGGCCTGGGGTGTGGGAGAAGGAAAAGAGAGCACAATGCATAAAAACAAGCTTCAGTTATTTTTGGGGCAGTTTTACAAACTGTTGGCGGAGCTATAAGGTACAAATTGCAGATGGCACGTGTTTTTTATTTTTAATTCATTCTCATAGCTTTTGATAAATATTTGCTTTGGCACTTATAACCTCATTTTTTTTTAGACCAATTAATTTTTGTTAACAAACTCCAGCTCAGATGAAAGTCTATGAAAAAACTAACAAATTAAATATGAAAATATTTACCAGAAGAAATTAACAAATAGAAGAAAGAACGCTTATAGGATTTATTATTTAGTGGAAAATCGATTTTAAACTGGAATTTTTGTTTTTTTTTTCAAAACTTAATCAACATTAACTTGAGTAACGAAGTTGTCTAACGATAAGCAAATGGTTTACTGCATTACTTGACCTAATCGCTGAACAAACCATTCGTAACTATTCGTAACTAAAATGAAATAATAATCAATAGAACAAAAATTATTTTGTTACAAAATATTCTGTCAATGTCGCTTTTCGTCCCGAATAACTTTTACCTGCGTATGTTTAAATGGAATCTCGCACGATAATCATTATGTCTAACTGTCACTACGGAGTGTTTACTATCTTTGTGCAATCATTAGAAATATATTAGGCATCACACATATCTAAATCTCTCAATTGTTTATTTTGAAAGTGACCAGTGGACCAATGTGTCTATATACATATATATGTAGATGGAAATGTGCGGATTGTTTGTAGTAACAATGAGAAAGTTATAAACATAAGACTGGATTGTGAGTGAAGATAGACACACTTTGCATCCGATGAAGCGAAAAGCGAATAATTTCTAATTAGCGCTTGACTTTATTTTATTGCGACCGGTATCTTCCAATTAAAAAATCGTTTAAATTATGAACATAGGCTAATCAATTACTTTGCAATATTCTGCAATTCATTAGATTGTTGATCTGAACTGGTGGTAATCAAAAAGAGACAGGTCTGAAGAATATGCCGGTAGATACACCCAAACCAAGTTGAAGAGCCCTTCCTGGCGTTTTTTTACCGCTGGCGGACGGAAACATGTCATGAAGCAAAATCAGTTTTCGAGTTTCTTTGCTTTTTTGCGACAGGTACCAGTTTCAATACATGCTACTTATTACATATTATATGCAAACATATATATTATTATTATTATTATTATGTAAATTTAGTCAGAGAATAAATTCTAAGACTAAAATCTTAAGGCACTAGCATCTAAGGTTTTCGGCTTTTATTTTTTTATTAATATTATTATTATTATTATTATTATTATTATTATTATTATTATTATTATTAAAACTACCTACCGCACTTGAGATTTGAACCCACGACCATTGAATTGCTAGTTGAGACTCTTGCCTACTCGGCCACTCAGGCGGATGCAAACATATATACAAGTTGAAAGTCTTTCCGTTTTCCACCGACAGTCGACTTTATTGCATTTTTTTACAGTCAAGTGCGCATTTAAAGCGTACTGTTTTCATCTATTTGATAGCTCATATCGTAATGCTTGTCTGGGCAAAATTTTGTTTGGTTCTGCGCAAAAATTTATATCGATATATACATATATATACATTATATATTTTTGTGTACCTATTGAAATCTTGCTTGCAACTTGAAGAACAACAAATTATGTTTATCAGAATTTCGATTGAACAGATTTTGAACAGAGTTGAGTCAAGACATCTCAATATACGTCTGAGTAGCCGAACAAGTAGAATCACGAACACAAAGCCAATCTTCGCGAGATCAAATCTCACTGCAATAGAGTCTGCTTTGGTCGTAACTATTGTGAGCGTTCAGTCGTTAAAGGCATAAAACACTTATCGGATTAGGCTTACAAGCACTACGCTTCGACCATCACCTTGGTATTTCTTTCTTTCTTTCAATTTCCTCATGTATTTCTGACCGTCACCGCGTCACGCGAATAGTGGACACCCCTGAATGATTGGTCATATAAAAAAAAGTAGAAAAATATACTAAATTTTATCAAAACACAAGAGACCTATGATTTAACATAAGGATATATATAGATAGAGCAGAGGGACAGACAGACTTAACGCGTTTACAAAAATGGTGATGAATCGGTTCACATATTAGACGATTTATCTTTTTTAGGTCATTACGGATGAGGCGCTGTCTTATCGACACTTTAATGTTGAAAAATATGACAAACGCATATAAGTACGTGTGAGTAGGATAGTTTACATACCCATCTCTACAGAATCGTATAAGAATAACGTCATCATGTGCGTTATAAAACTTACAACAAACGAACTGATTTTAACTCTAGTTCGCAATCAAATAAATTACGCGCATACATAAACTATATCTGTTATATATAGATCGAAACTAATGACGTGAATTGTAAGAGTTGGCCGAAATCGATTATATTATTTTATTTTTATTTAAGTTTTAAACTCTATAAAATTTCTAATAAAATACTAAAACGAGATTTCATGCCATTATTATTGCACTAATGATTTAAAATCTACAACCTACAACAATACCAATACCGACAAACCCTAGCAATTATTAACATCATCGTTATTAAAACACTGAACAAAAAAAAAAATCATAAACTTCAGTTTCATATTTCAATAATGTTGCATTATAAGTTATTCGGGAGCTATAGATAGAAAATGTTAATGATAAGCAAGGGGCAGTCAGAGAGAGGGGGTGCAAGAGATTTACATGCACGTATACATTATTACGAGCAAATCTAACGGTATCGCCAACCTCACCCGTAGTCAGTCGTTTCATCATTTCAAGAGATATGCTGAGGGTTTGCCTAAAATTCAAATTAAATTTTTATTTTTTTCCTCTGACTATTGCACGCATTGCAACAACAACTTGTTAAGTAAGCTTAATACCTTTTTATGCAGCTCTGTGCATTATACTTATGAGAGCAATAATAATAATAATAGCAACAACAGCAACAACAACAAGAAACGGCAGCAATATTTCAATGGTTTATTTGCTAAACTAAGGTCTATTTAACAGTGTTTAGCTTAGCTCAGCTTGAAAACTAAATGATGGCAATAACGTTGAATGCCAGTCAGTCACAGAGAGTGATGACTGCGGTACTTATGCTGACGATTATGATGGTGATGATGATAGTAGTGATGATGTTAAAGGCTATGGTCGGAATGGCAACGATGCTGATGCTGATGCTGATGCTGATGCTGATGCTGCTTCAAATCTCAAATGCTGCTATACTGGCCTCTTCAATATCATGTTATAAAATGTTTGGTTTGTGATTTTCTTTTCTGGCTTTTTTATTTTTATTTTCATTTTTATTTTTTTTTTTTTTCGCTTTTTTTTAAATTTGCAATGCAAAAAATGCAATATTATTAGCTTAAGGTTTTAATATTTCTGAAGGTGCAGATGATGGGCGCAAGGGCCTAAGAGATCAAGGGGAAAGAAGAAAAGTTAAAATTAAAATTAACCACAAGACTCCACGTTGCCAGCTTCTTGTGCACATACTAATAAATGAAATCTTTAAGTAACTCAACCAAACACAAAAGTACTGTACTTATAACTTTTTCTTCGGTTTTGCCGCAAAGCAACTCTCCTAAGTAAGTATAACTTTCAATGGTCTTATGTACATTGGCAATTTGTCAGTATAGCCTCTTCTTCTTTGGATTATCTTATTTAAATTGTACTGAGTTAATATTGTAATACTTGGCTTTTTATATCTTTTTTTCCTCCTCGGTCTACTTTTGATTTTCACTGGTTATACTTACTTACCTTTTCTTATGTAAATTAAAAACTTTCCTTTTTTCCTCATTTCATATAAATATTTTTTTTTCACTTTGAGTTTTATTAAGATTTTTCAAAAGTGGAAAAGATTTATACAAGTTAAAGATTAATACAAGTGATGGAGAGGGACAAAAATAATGGGTGAACGTAAGAGAGTGAGAGAGAGAGAAGTGAAAAGGAGATAGACGATAAAATTTAGTATGCAAGGATAACAAGTTAAATATTATATTTAGCATATCATAAGTGGGATTATATTAGGAAAATAACCGAGAGCAAAGAAAATTTATAAAAATAACATTCTGCAGCTAATTGAATGAATACATAGTTTACAGCGTATAGCCTTGTAGGGCTTCTTAAGATTCCATTAAAATATAAGCCAAGACGCATATGAAAGGAAGATAGTGCTCTTCAAAAAGTCAAAAAGCTGATAAATAATTCGTTAAAATATTATTATTGTACGCTATTAAAGTTGTTTAAAAAATCCCTTATGGCCGCATTTTTTTTAATTTTCAAGCTCGACTCCTCACAAAGTCAACCTATATTGCAAACTAAATATATATTTTGTATATTTTGCACTGTGTAGACATCAAAAAATGATGCTAATCCAGCGAAGCTTTTCTTTAGCAGACACGGTCCGATTAGGCGAACATAATTTGCTAGAGAATGTTCTAATCGGAATATTTGAGAATATTCCTAACATATATGATTAAGATCAGGCATGGGCAATCGACGGTCCGCGGGAGGCATTCGGCCTGAGAGTTCGTCGACTCGGGCCCGCTATGTTCAAAGTTTGCTCGCACATAGCAATACTGCATCTAGATTGCGTCTACCTTTATTTCTGGCTCGGCTAGGCAGTTAAATTAAACTATGCAATTAAAGTATGCAACTAAAATTCGCCCGCAGAAGAAACAAGTTGCTCGCCATTGATTTGGATCATAATAGTTCTTTTAATTGCTCACTTGGTAAACGTGCAGAATATCACACTTTAAATGAAGGTTGATACACCACATCAAAGAAAAATTTCGTGGTGTTTTTTAATAGAGTGCAAATATAATATAAGTAGATTGAACGAATTACATATTCGTCATTTTGATCGGTAAGCACTTTCCATTTTTATTCGATTCAATTTTAACAATATCACTGAAGAATTTGTGGCATTTCTCGGTGAAAACATCAACCAATTAATTTTCTTCAACCGAAAAATCAACTGTACGTATAAACTTCGATATGCGCTATTCTATCATCGATATTAGTATAATATATAATGCCGCTGCACAACATTTGCGCCCAACGTGAACGCTGTGTTCAATTAAATGATTTAAAATGTCACGCTCGGCTGTACAAAAGTAGCTTCCAATATGGGATCCGCTGTATGAATTTATCTGACTTTGATTAGATGATTCAAAGTATTGAGTTCTGTAACACAAAAGTGGCGCCCGACGTGGGGACATCGAAGAATGCCTTTAATCTAGTAAAAGCCAGCATAAAGACGATAGATCCCCAGTGTCCCTTTTAAACCACCAAATAACTAAAGACGTCTTAACCATTGTAACCATATTTCAACTCAAAATATCAAATTAATCGATGCTCGATGTTACTGAGAGCCCGTAGTCTACAACTAGACATATCGAAAGGGTCTCTACAGTGGTCTCTCACGAAACTTACTGATCATGCTTAGCAATAATATTTCATTGAGTCGATGATAGAAAAGCAATAAATTAACGTACATAGCGCACGACACTATATCGTATGTGTTACGAATCAATAAAAAATGTGCAATTTTTAATTACGAACTTGTGTTTCCTTTTCAAATTACTTCTTGCGAGAATTTTTGGTGGCGGACTGTACATTAAAAGTAATTTTCTGTACGTTTTTCTGTCGCTCAAAGGAGGAAAGTTTTTATCTTATTCGTACACTAAATAGATCATCTATCGTCGCTCTTTCACGATTATTTACATTGACTGACGTTAACTAACCCTCTTTTCCTTTGCTCTCGATCTCACAAGTCCAAATTTTTTTTTTCTTTTCTCAAAAGAATTCAGGGAATGCTCTTAGCGGGCAGCCGCTAGGTGGAGCAAATATCAAGACCAATTGCATGCGGATAAGGTCCATCAAGTATTTCGCTTTGAATGTTGTGCAATGTCGTTGGACAAAAATTCCCATACAGAGACTAACTGAGTGCGCGCTATGGCTATTCTTAAGGAGTTTCTAACCCACCAAGGCTGGTAATACGTAGATAACAAAGCAAGCGTGGACATGAAAACCGAGTCCCTTCGATGTACGATTACTCATTCACGTTTAACACCAAGCGGAGGGGAACACGAAACAGAGCAAATTGTTGGTGGCAAAAATTGATTGCATATGGATGGCGGAAAAGAGTGTTGGATTGAAATGAACGATGGCTAGGCAAAAATCGTTTTGGCATAAAAATTTCATTAGGTTAATTGTGTGACGAGTAATAATCATCGAGCGAATGAAGGCAATAGCCACGGATTAGATTCTGTTAGGCGAGATACTCCTCAGCAATCTTAAATTTCCACTTGTTAAAGCTGTCAAAAAGCGGAGTTAGTTTTTTGTACCGAGAGAATAAGACATATAAGTTAATTCCTTAACTATATAGTCAAATCAGGATAAGTGAATACACTAGGATGAGTCATCTATCCGCGAAATTTGTAACTCTAGTAAAAAGCGTAAATCATTACTCGTGAGCAATGCACTCATGGAGCCTGCACAAAAAAAAGGATAAGTCGCCAATTCGATGCTGACGATTGGAACGACGATAGCTCGTACTGAAATGTACTCCGGATGAGACTTATATACTATACATGAATAGGGGAAGAAACGACTTTGTATAATGTAAGCATTCATTTTTGTGTAGTAACTGTACTTTACTTAATGCTTTAATATGAGTTGAAAAATGCATGAAAACATTAACGGTACGATATAGCACAACTTTTGTTACTTTTTGATGGGGAAACAAACAAAAAAAAAGAGGTAGTTATAAATATATGAATACGTAGAATTCAAAACTATAATAACTGTCATGTAACGCATTCCATGTCAAGTGCATCAAAAGTGCTTTAATGGACTTTTATGTATACAACTTTTTTCTCTCTCTCGTTTTGAAATCTATGTAGGACAGAAAAAGGCACAGAATTGAAAGCCTAAATGACAACAAATATGTCAATGACAGTTATAATTTCTTGTGCATTACTGGAGAGTAGGGTGAGGGGACATCACATCTCAAAAGAGATACGATATAAAAACGTAGCTGGTCTGCAAAGCATTTGAAAAAGAAAAAGTTTTCATAAAAAAATGTTTAAATTTATATTTAGCAATTATAGACTTTGAAGCTTAGATTAATGGAGACGTTCATGATTAATTAATAGGAAATGAATGAATGAAAGTAGTGTCATAATATTCATTACTTGTCAGGCAACTCATTTTCCAAGACATTGGTTAGAGAAGTTATTCAATTTCAAGCTTATATTTATAGTCACCCTCGATATAGATTTTTATACATTCTCTTCTATAATTTTATTTCTTCTCTATTTATTATCAATTAGTTATGGATGGCTTTGTAAAAGTTATCAATAAATTTATTGCAAGCGAATGACAGAAATATGAAGAGAAAAGGAGGCAGATAGAACGAAAGAGAAAAAGAGAAAGCGAAATAGCATACCCGCAGGATTTTCCGGTTTCAATGCCAACAATAACTGATACTGTCATCGTCATCATCATTATCGTCAGTGACTACCACAGCAAACACAGCACACAACGACATTATTTCTTCAATTGCGTTTGCTTTCTGATACTAAATGATAGAATGAAACAAAACATATGTTTAACTGTTATAAAGTCGACACGCAGTCTGATGATATTTAATGCGTATTGATTTTCCATAAGAACGAGTAAAGCCGGCTAACTAAGACGTATGATTTTTGCGGTACCATCAGAGAGAATGAGCTTCGACAAGTGTATGGGTTTGCTCTCCACATCAAATTTTCTTATAAAGTTTCATAAGTCCACTTATGTTACATGATATCGTAATCCAATTAAAACTTATGTGGGTAATTTAACAGGCTTTACGGCCTTTTGAAAATCGATTCCTATTAAATATCTTCTAAAAGCACGGAATCTGAAAAAGTGGCAGATAAGTAAATCAATCCAAAATCAGCTCACGTGGGGCTGTATTCATGCATTTCAGTGCGCAATCCTTTTTCAAGCGGCCTATGTCCGTGCCCTTTGTGGACAACACGGAAACTTGAAATTCGACTTAGCGTATCTACATTTGTGGTTTGCCTTCGCTTTTACGAAAACAATTGGGCATTTAGACGAACGATTGGGTAAAGTTTTTCATACGAAAATTCATGGAAATAGCAGTTGAATAAATTTTAAATATCAAAAACGTAATGAATAAATTATTGCATCTATGTGAGGCCATATGAGCGTGAATTCTACATATAATATAACGAGGTTCAGTACTATTAAAATGATCTTTTTATTGAACTCAAACCAAGCACGCTTACGGCTATGGGATTTTGTCTGCTTTCTAGGAATTATAATCATGAAGCCCTCCATCCTTGACACCTACGGCGGTGTTCTATAGTTGGGCGATGCATAGAAAGACATAAGAGAACGTTCTTTATAAATAAATTTTCTGCAAACATATCCAACTAAACGTCATTAGAAATATTCATTGAACGCTTCTATTTATTACGCTATTCTGGAGTCTTTCTCTCTTTTTCCGCCCTTCTCATATTTCACCGGCATTTCTTTTGTTACCTCGATCTCTCTTCCTCTCTCTCTCGCTACTTGTCGATCCGTCCCTGTCTTGTCTTACTCTATTCGGTTTTTAGCTTTCATAAGAATATGACTTCCTTGACTGGTTTTCTATAATTTCGCCACTGTTGGGCTTTTTTCTACCCACCGCCGTAGAAAGCGGGTATATTCATTTGATCAAAACGTTTGTAACACGCAAATAAAAGTTACAGAGACCGCGTATTCTTGATCAGCATGAAATTCTGACGCGATTTAAACACGTCCGTCTGTCTGTCTGTTTGTGTAATTTCTCCTAGTCGCAAAAATGAAGATATCATCTTTAAGTTTTTCATAAACATTGAAAATTTTTGCACACAAAGTGGTACTGTCAATGGACCGAATGGATCGAAGGTAGAGTGTACATACAATATAAGATGAAAACACCTCTGCTCTCTGCGTCTTTTGCTCATATTAATTATAAACTACACAATAGAGACACGATAAAAACGGCCACGTACATTCTACTAAAATGGAAAGAAATCAGCCAAGCCCGTTTAATAATGTAGAGCATGAGATTTAAGTTTTTCTTCTTTTTCATCTTTTTTCACCTTTAGGTGATGCATGTGTGTAGAAAAAATTCGGTCACAGCCGAATATAATTTTCTTTCTTGTTATTATTATAACGTTGACAATGATTTTCCATTGCTCCGTTTTAATTTTACACTTGAGTTGATTTCGCTTGATTTTGAAGCATAGTTGATGATGACAAAAACAAGAGAAAAAAACATTGTTTAATGTCAATAGCTTCCTTTAAATATGAAACTCGTTTTGATAGCGCATTATTTTAGTCTGCTGCATAGAAACGAGTAGTCTTCAATTTCCATTTTTTTATTTTTTCTTCACAGTTGGTTGTCAGCATTGCTTTTCTAAAAGTTGCAGCAGTCGCCAAAAAAGATGAGACAAAAAACCAGAAAAGCTCGATTTGAAGCGAATTTTCTTTGGCAATCATCTTAAGACAATGTATAAAAAACGCCGTTGTACCAAGTTTAAGATTACCTGGATTGCATTTATCAAAGAGCTCTAATAAAGAGAATAAGAAAAAGAAAAATAATTATAATTGTGAAAATATGAGACTTTTCTAATTACTTTATTTTTTTATTCAAAGTACGGCCATGAACATACGGCCACTGGCACTTGTTAAATAGTTCAATAAACTGAAAGCAAGCCAAACATTTAAGCCCACCAAGACTCGTTAATACAAATGCCAGATTAAGGCCCCTTATCCCCACTTTGATGTGTTACAAACGCAATAAAAAAATGAACATATTGCCGATTTGCGACAGCCATTATAATGGAGGAAGGAAAATATTAAAATAAAAATTTCTTTGATTTAAACATAACTTATATCGTATAATACACTATTGACAACATTTTTTGCTAAGATCTATGCGTAAGATTTTTAATTAAAAGGCGAGCCTAGCTAAACTGTTTTATATCCATTAACGAAGAATGAGGGGTATATTGGTTTTATCAAAACGTTTGCAACGCTCGAGGGGAACCTTCAGAGACCATACAAAGTATACACACTCTTGTCCGCTTATATGATATCTGTGTGTAAACATGCTCTTGGCCGCAACAATTAAGCTGCCGACTGCAAATCTGGCAAAAGCATTGAAAGTTCTCGCACGTAAATTGGTATTGAAAATGGGACAAATTTATCTCTTCTCTTTTCTTTTCTCATAATTCAAAAACTAGAGCAGATAAATCTACAAAAAATTGAATGTATATTCTAGGGACAATGATGTATTAGCTGTGCAGACATGGCAACAATTGGCCAGGCCAATCCATTATTACAATGTATCAAAATTTAATTTTTTTTCTATATCTTTATAACGTCCAGAAGTAAGTTTCAAAAACCACAACAAAATATAAAAATTCTGGGCAGTTTCATATTGCGAATACACATAGGCATGTCCGTCTGTCCGTTTGCCCTACCAGTACCTATGCTAAACATTCTCCCGTCCGCAAAATTTACAAAAGAATCTGAAAATGACTAAAGCCGATCAAAGGACATGCCTACAACGCCCGTACGCCTACGCATCAGAAACTGTGAATACCTTTGCTTTCCATGCTTTTTGTTTGTTACTCCTAAGGTGCATCACATACGCCATATAAATCTCCACTTTTAATTTAAAAATAAAAAGAAATCAGCCACGCCCATTCAACATTGTAGAGAATGAAAATTTATTTTATTTTTTTTTTTCCTTGTTGTCGACGGGTATAAGAGATTCTGGCACGACTAATTCCCTTATTTGTTCATGAATAGATCGTTGCTCTCGTGAACTTTAAGGCATATTGTGCGATCCTGTTGAAACCAATGCTCATATCTTAAACCGTTCTAAAGCAGATTTTATGGACGTTTCAGCCCACACAAACCATTGTCTCGCTGTCGGAACAGTTGCAAAGTAAAGTTAATAGGATGGAGTGCCAAGAAAATAATTTGAAAAAGCAATCATTGAAAAAGAAAATCATTTTCTCAGCTGTATGAAGGGTTCATGGACTCTACATTGTTGTTGATAGTGGAACACAATTCCATTGCGTATGCCGTGCATATCACAAGACCTTTGCGCAATATAACAGGAAATTCAAACGATTGGCCTATGGAAACCAGGTTTTTTCACATCGATTTCATTTACTGAAACACAATTACTCGCCGATTTTTCGTAAGAAGTCGTAAAAATTGCAAGTCTTTTTCATATAACGACTTCTTCTGTGTTCGTCTTTGAGTTTTGAGTAAAAAGACGTCGCGAACACTTCCCAAAACTTTACAGATTATAAGTTAAATGTAAAAGTGCTAGGCCAGACAGACAGACAGACAAGTGTGTAGACAGAACATTTTCAATCGGGTCAGAAAATGATCCCGAATTCACGAGTATAACAAACAGTGTCATGACGAAAGTGTCAGTGATCTCAATTCCCTCTGCGTTTTACATATGTTTATAAAAGCTCAACATATCTTACATCACAACCAGTGTAGAGTATAAAAAAAAAGGAAAGACAAACTATGAGTAATGTCACAAATTGGACAACAATGATGCTACGGGCAAAAGTTATGACGACATTGTTAAATGTCGAATGTTTGAAACTTGAAATGAATGAAACTTGTTGCATAAATTGAAACGAATATCTGATCGATCAAAATCGCTTTTTTGGCTAAATATTTCACATTTCAAATTCATATAAGTTATCCTATGGCTTTACGCATATATTTGCTTTGTGAAATTTTTAACTTTTCCTTGTCTGTCTTACGCTAGTCCCAACTTAAATGCTCGCAGCGATAAACAATTGCCAAGAGTTAACTTTCTAACGGTTGCAAAAACATTCGCTTTTTAAATTATTAAGGAATTATTGAAGAGTTAATTTCCACTTAATTATTGTAAAATTTACTAAAGGACATATTGATGTTATAATTGCGTATGGCTCCTTCTGCGGATTTATATGAAACTTCAATGCAAACTTTATTAATTAAGTGCTGACTGTAAAAAGCTGCAGTCCTCTACTAACTTAGTTAAAACTAATATTCCTTATACTCTTAGAAGGGTTTATTGCATTTAATTATTTGAACAAGAAATTTCAACCACTTATTAAATATTTTTTTTATTTTTTTTTAATTTTCGTATTCGGAATTTCGTAAATAATTATCAATTTGTACAGCACTTAATTAAAAAGAAAATTGCAGCAAAAGTAACTGCAAAACGCATACAAACAACCAGCCACAAAAAAAGACGAAGTTTATTAATTATTTATGAAAACACTTGTAACGAGAATACCAATGACACTCAAGCTACAAAACCGCCAAAGGGAAAATATGATGATAGGATACCAATCTAGCATTGCGAGTAATGGTAAACTAGTTATGTACCTTTTTTTTAATATTTTCATCAGTTTTTATGCGCTTCTGTGTTTTAATCATTCAGTTTGTAATGGTATGAAATGGATATCAGAAGTCCTAAAGAGCCTAAAATATACGAGGTATTTTCAAAAAAAAGGGAAATTTTTATTTTTCTCAAAAAACATTTATTTGTTCATCAATGTCGGTTTTCTTTCCTTCCTAGACATAATACACTTGCGCCTGGGCTTTTTCCAATCCTCAAAGTACAATGTGGTCTGGAGCTCTTTCAGCGACTTCATTTTTATCTCCTCAAGTGCGTATAGGACATATATACATGTATTGAAACAGTCTGTCTGTCCATCCATATGGAAATGTAATGGAAGTGAGGTTTTTTTTTTAAATTGTATAACTGATTATACTATAGGAACGTGAAACTGAGTTCCAATCAGTCGCATGCGAAGTGAGTGACATCTAAATCTGTCTATCCATTCATTTACTTATCGCTTATCGCAGTTCATAAAAAAAGAAGTTTCGATAAAAGGAAATAAAAATCGAACGATATATCTGGAAGTTTTTTTAAAAGCTAATAAGCCTTTCATTCATACCCGGCACGGAAGACTGAGCGCTATATTCATTTTGTCAAAATGTTTTCAAGGTCCAAAAGAACGCATCAGATACCCCACGGACTATATATATGCTTGATCATTATCAAATTCTAAAACGTCTTAAGCATGTCCGTCTGTGAGTATGGAATGCTTGTTTTAAACATACTCTTGCCCATTAAAATAAAGTTATCGACTATAAATTTGATAGAAACATTGAAAGTTCTTGAATGCAGATTGGTATTGAAAATAGACTAAATCGGCCAGAGAACACGCCTACTACAGCATCATGTAAAATGCGAACACCTCTGTTTTTTAAAGGAAGTAAACAATTTGTTTTTTGCTCATTACTCAAAAACAGCAGCGAAGAAATTTGCGAAAATTTTAAGGTACACTGTCTGACAAAAATGCGCCTACACGCCTATGCGTCATTTTAGCTATATATATATATATCAGCCGCGCCCACTCCATATTATAGAACATAAAAATTTAGTTTTTTTACTTTTTTTGTCTTTTTTAGTGTGACAGTGATGGGCATAAGAGATTCGGTTACGATCAAATATAATTTTCTTACTTGTTAGATCTAGTTAAGCTTACGTAACCCATATAATTAGGTCCTTCATTGCCATGTAAGCTTTCTCGTATATGATTGCGAAAAAAACAAGTACAAAAATTATTCGACCTAAACCTTACGTTATGCCCGCTTAACATGTTTTGAGAGCGATAGGGATAGAAAATGTTTCATTTTGTGTTAAATTATTCATAATTCAATATCGTTTAAATACAAATGCGAAGCGTAAATATAAATCAATGTTGTATCTGTCTTGCTTTGCGTGTAAGCGATTGTGTAAAGACAAAGTGAGAGACGTCAAAAGAAGCGAAGGAAAAATAAAAAATAAATAAATAAACAATTATTAAGAGCTGTCAGGACGATATAAAATTTTAAGTTTGAAAAATTGAATAAATTGCCTTGAGGGGGGCAATTTGAATGAATGTATTCTGCAATTAGGAACTCGCATTAAACAAAATAAAGAATTTGAATTAAAAGTTTAAATTACAGACAAATACCTCTATGCCGGTAAACGAAATCTTTGTTTCCTTCTTTCTGTCGTCACCCTCTATCATCTAAAGCTAAAGCTATTCATCTAATTGTCTTTACCGTACCCGTGTTTAGCAATGTTGTCGTTGCAAATCCTATGCTTTAGTTTTGATCCTTCACTGTTTATTGGTGATTGTTGCTTGCTTGCTTTTATAGCATGAATTAATTCAAATTGACTTTTAAACTGTTTGCATTTGCATTAATATCAAATACAATTGTCTGCTACTAGTACTACTACTCCAGATAGGTATTGAAAGTTGAATTGAATATAATTTACAAAATTATTGGCTATCAAAAGTTTGTGGGTGCAATGGTAGCAAGACAGAAACGTAAATATAAAAAGTAATAAACATAAGAATAATGTGATGAGGTGACCCTTGGATATAGTACAGAACACCAGTCAATTACCACAAACTATCTCAATACTATTGAAGCTTTGACGGACAAAATTCGCACGACACTGTTTTTTTTATTGAACCAGAAAATCCTTGTATAACTTCATAAGCACTATTTCAGACCAGACAGATTATCTGTGACCACTATTTTTCCACAATCTTCCATTGCCCTATCGTAGTTTTTCTGCGAAAAATCGCGACTTTTGATTTCCACGACTATTTATTAAACACAATTTAAGACGGGATTATTGTCGCGATTACTGTTGCGAGAGTGTTTGTTTTGCAATTTTTCAAATACATGGGTATGTAAATATGAAACCGGAACTTCTGGGAACGTAGGTTCATTGTATGAAAATGGTAAAAAAATATTTTACTTGAAGTACTTACCGTCGTTAATTACACATTTTTGGCACTAGTCTGGCAATTTGTGGATGTTGCGGCTTCAAAAATTCTCTCTCTTTAACTCCGCGAATCTTTTTATCACATAAATTTGTTCACCTCGTCGTGCGAATCAAAGCTTCGCTTATCAGGTGCGTGCTTCATCGATGCAAGTAAGTTGTAATCGGACAGAGTCAAGACAGCTGGGTAAACCGGATAGTCTGTCCAGTTCAGCGCTTCCAACGCGTCCCGAATCAGCTTGGC
Source organism: Glossina morsitans morsitans (assembly GCA_001077435.1). Taxonomy (NCBI): domain Eukaryota; kingdom Metazoa; phylum Arthropoda; class Insecta; order Diptera; family Glossinidae; genus Glossina; species Glossina morsitans. The sequence continues at coordinate 38,998 of CCAG010005123.1, forward strand.
AGCGTGCGTGGATGGAACAACTGCTGTGGTGACTTTCTAAACAGGGTTACAAGCTGCCACCGTAACTTGTATCCTTCTAACAAATAAAAAATTTATCCTTACCTATTCGACTTTAACATTCTAAGCACCACCTTGACCTGTAAGTTTCTAAGAGGTATTACAATTTATCTTCACTTATGATCTTCACTCTGATCTTCCTAAGCTTCGTTATAGGCGTCGAAATGCAAAAGTTTTCAACTCGTATCCGTTTCCAGTTTGAAATAAAATTCTTTCTACCGCTTTTAATCGTTTTAAAATCATTGTTGAGAAAAGTATGAAAAATTATATTTATTTCCATAGCATCTCCGAGAAGTAATTAATATAACAACTTCAAGGTTATTTCCAGTGATAATTGAGTTTAAAAATCAAAGAAAACCGGAAAAGATTTCTCTATAAAGACAAACTTGAGTTTGTCTATGCATTTTAAACGCAAACGCACTAATTCATTGTGTGGCATTCAAATTACTTAATTAATGAGAAGATTGGAATTTATAAATGTAAACTGGCGCGTTTACAGACACACATACACACAAATATACATATGTATATATGTGTAAATGTATGTTTGCCTACTAACTGGTTAAAGAAAGGCATTGCTCTTCAAAGTGTTTGTAACTGAATATCGTTGTCTTCTCGCGAAAGAAAGGAAATCGCTAGGACGGCATGGTATCGAATGATGTTGGTGACGTCCTGTGGTAACTGGGTGACATAACAACACAACTGAAGCAATGGCTAATTAACAATGTTAGGAAAATGAAACCCCATATGCCTCGTTAAATATATTGTCGTAAATGTATATATATATATATATATATATATATATGCGTACATGCGCATATGTGTATTAATATGAATTTTCCATAGCAACAGACCAGAAATGAATTAATTATGCATTTATGTAACTAAGTAACACAGGCTTACATTTATAAACAGAAGCATACACGGCCGCAAACATTCCTACAAACCTAATATGAAAATAACGGAACGTCAACCGTATATCGCAAACAATTACACCACACAGAGAATATTCTCATACAAGTTGTTTTATTTGTAAATATGTATATATGCGTACATATACATGAAGTTAGATCGGAAGTAAGAAATGAAAGACAATGAGATAAACAAAGAAAAGGAACATTGTCGTAAAATATTTTCAACCTTCTTGTTGCAGCTTAAAAGTTTTTTTTAATCATTTGATTTATTCAAATGGCAAGGCTAGGTCCAATACTTTCTGACCAATTATCATATTATTATTTATTATAGTTTTAGGCATATACTTGCGTTTAATTTTGACAATTCTTTGTGAAAATGCTATGAGAAACACAATTCTTGTCCTTTTCTAATGTAACGACACGTCTTGCATTATGGGTTATTGTGACCGTTTGCTTTATGTCATTAGCATCTTAGTGTTAGTGTTCAATGATGTTAAAATTATCATGTTTTCTCATTACAATTGCTAAAAGTATGTATGTTGTATCACTTATCTGTTGATTGTATTTTCTCTTCGTTCTTTTCTTATTTTTGTGCGCAATAAATATCTCTCTTTACCCCTAACTCTAACTAACTAACTAACTAACTAACTAACTAACTATCTAAGTAAGTAAGCAACTTGCTGTCTGTCTTCCATTGATTCATCACATTGCATTTTCATTTTCATTTTACATGAATATGCTAAAGTAATATGTTAAATGTTTGAAGTATGAAATGTTATGCTTCTTGTTGTTGTTGGTTGGTTGCTTGGTTGGTATTTGTCTTTATTTTCAAAAGATGATTAATAGCCTTAAACACCATGTAACAACAGCAGCACTCATTGTAAATATCATCTTCAACACTGGCAACAACATCAGCTTCAGCATTAGTGTCAGCACATGAAGGCCCCCTCCCATCCATTCCCCGGCGCTGCCCTATACGAACCTTATATCAATACTTCGTCCCATTTCAAAGACAACAGCACAACAATTGTTCATTCATTTACTTATAGGGGACACGCAAAACATAATTAATACGATTGTCATTACCATCACCATCACCATCATCATCATCATCATCATCATCGTCATCATCATCATCATCATCATCAACATCATTATTTTTATTATTATTACTATCATGATCATTATCTTTACAGTGAAGAGTGATATGCTCTTATAAATAATTTTCAACAAAAAACATGCATTTAGCAAATCTTTAGCCCCACCCTGCATTCACTAGTTTTGCTTACAAAACCAATTCTGCAGAAGATCTGAACGATTTTCTTTTTTTATTTTTTACACCTATCAAAGAAGCATGGGGAATATATTCAGTTTGTCAGAACGTTTGCAACGCCCAGAAGGAAGCGCGAGGAAGTCCACAAAGTACATATATTCTTGATCAGCATCAAATGCTAAATCCATTTAGGCATGCCCGCCTGTCCGTCTGCGTAAAGTTTGTTGTAAACATTCTCCTGGCCGCAAAAATGAAGATATCGGCTTCGAATTTGACAGAAACCATGCAACTTCTTGCCCACAGCTTGGAATGGAGACGATTCAGTTCAGTGAGTATTCAGTTTGTCAGCAACGCCCGCAAGGAACCTTCAGCGATCGCACAATATACATTCTCAATCAGTAACAAACACAGCATCGATTTAAGCATGTCCGTTTGTCCGTCTGCGCAATGTCTATTGTAAACGTTCTCGTGGCCGCAAAAATGAAGCCGTAGGTTGCTGTTGAAAATGGGCGAAATCGGTCAGTTTCCACTATCTCTTTTACAAAACATCTCCCTCAAAGTCCTTCTGTATGTGTCCGCATGAAATTTTTATACTCTTGTATCTTGTGAAATTTTTTCTTAATCCTGTGAAACGGCATTTTTTCATTTTTTCGGACAATTTTTATGCCCCGATTGATGTCGGTTGAAACTCATTTTTACTTTGCACATGCGCTTTACTTGACAGAATTTCCTCTGCTAGGTTGTATTCATTTAATATCTGCTTCGCTCCCTATTCTTTTCTGGCATGTCTTCTTTGCGCAAATGGTTTTTCGGTATTATGCAAAGGCAGATTTGTTTTTGTTTTGTTTTTTTTTCTTTTTATGAGCAATCATTCAGGAGATGTCCCCTATATCAGTATTCAAAACTGAACAAAATTTATAAAATCGTTTAAACGATTTCTCTTATTCGTTTACATTTATGTCTTCCCTTCATTTCTTCTTCTATTTCTTTTCATCTCTTATCGTTCAGTTGCTGCTTAAGCGCTTACTACATCTTTCCCAGTTATCTATGTTTTCTACACAATCAATGGGTTCTTCTCAGTCTAATGACTTTTTGTCTTTTCCCTTTCTCAATTTGATTTGTAGCTCTCTACAACCTTTTTTCCTTTCCTTTCCTTTCCTTTCCT